>JAPFTB010000269.1:0-31464 GCA_030779245.1 Fusarium sp. MBC 438
TGAAGAGAGGGGTTGCGTAACTAGCTTACCTAATCCCCTGAGTAACAGCAAGCTTCCTCTATCTTACAATATCAAATGGCTGTTAAGTCAGCGAGACCGAGACAGGCGGTACCCACGGTCTAGGGTAAAATGTTACGCTAAAGGTCTCTTACAGTGTGAGGGGTTAAATTGCGAAATCGCTACCTTTTTAAAAAGGGAAAATAAAAATAAATAAAATAGCTAAAGTCTTATAGGTTATATAGAGTATAGAGAGGCTATTAGGGTATTTTTTAAGATTTTGTATAGAATTTTAAATAAGTAAATAAAGGCTAGATTATTTTTTAATAATATAAAAAAAAGGAGAAAATAACATTAGGGAGCTATAGGCGGAAATACAGTGCTAGTGGCTTTTGTTATAGGGCGTCTCATACTATGCCTCCTAAAATTCTAACTTTAAGAGCAAATATCTCTATATGGAAAAGAGATAAAATTATGAAAGAAAATATCTATAGATATTATATATAGTAATAAATTACTAGCTATTTTTTAAAAACTTATTATATTATAAATATCTTGAGATATAATAAGGACTTACTTGATAATTCCGCCGCGCACTGTGGGGTGTTGTCAGACTTTTGGCACCTGATTTTAGCTTTGAATACATGAGCAAACCTGAAACCGTCCTTCTTTGAGGCCGCCACTAATTAAGCTTTCAACTTGATAATAAGCTGGTGTGTCCCATTCATCTTTATCTTGCTGGCCTGTCTTATCTTACGGGCCAGATGATCAGTTGGAGCCGGTTTACGTGGTCTATCAAAGTCCCTAAACAACTACTTGTTTAAAGTATTTGCTTTGCAGCAGGTATTTCTAACTTGAACTAGTCAAAACCATTTCGAAAAATCGCAGTGAGGCACCAAATTTCTATGTTCGGTCTTACTCAAGTACTTCTAATGGCGTCATTCTAAAGGCCTGTTTTTCATCACTCGCTTTTTTTTTCAAAACTAACTTTTGTCACTCATCTTTCATCGCCCATATTTTATCGCTCGTTTTATCTGCATCTTTCTCACGGTTTCTCTACGCACCTTGGCCCCTTCATTTCGCATTTCTCTGTATCACCTACATAGTGTTGCATCATCCTGTTTACTTTCGCAAAACGCAATCACCACTGTATCACGATGCAGATGCTGGTCTGGAGCTTGTTTCCTTCGCAACGCAACCTTTTTAAGTTCAGTTAGGGAACAATTTCACTCTTGCCTCAACCGATGCAATGATGAGAAGGCGAGGAATTAGGGGATAAACTTGATGATCTGCCCGTCTCTCTGATCCCAAGGGAGATTACGTGGATGGCTGACGTGTACCGTAGAAAGTCGTCGCATAAGACTATGACAATCAAAGTGAGGCATCTCACGTAAAGAAGGAGTTGAGAATCACAGACACTAGGTCTCTCTGCACGAGTTCCTGATCATGCATCTTAGCGATGTGTCCTTCCTCAACTGGGCCTCAATTAGAACGGTAGTTGGTAAAAATCCGAAAGCCTAAGATGGCGAAGTTTGACAATTTGCTCAACGTGACTAGCGGGTATAGGATTCTTTTGCGCCGAGCAAAGATCACGATGGGAATATCTCCAACAACATTGCTTCATGTTATGTAACAAAACCCGCCACCACAGCAACCGAGGGATAAGTTCAACGCTACATTCAACTCGACTCCCCGTACAAAACTCCCTTAGGATTTTGCGCAACCCGTGTCGCTCTGTCTCTTTGCCACACACTCGAACCTCACAGCAGATATCCGCCTCCAGCGGGCATGGCAATTGTAGCAGGCAGCCACGCTGTCTCGACGCTGCCCAGCCTCAAGCAATGTCTGGTGGCAAAAGCGGCTAACGAAGCTGCAAAATCTTAGTGATATTAATTCAAGTGGTGGGAAGAGCCTGCATTATTCTTGTTCCAAGTCGCCAGCAGCAAGATCGTCGCGGGGATGAAATCGAACCGGCAACTCCGGCTTGCGCCAGAATGTTAGCAGTTTCACCTGCCCAAACCAATCCAGGTTCTTATCGACCAGTTCCCAGTCGTACGAGTACACCATGGCGGCGAGGATTATCTTGGCTTCGAGATATGCCAGGTTGACGCCCAAGCAGGCACGAGGCCCAAAAGAAAATGGGCGGCTAGCCTCTTTTATACTCCCAGAGCCGCCGCCGATCCAACGATTGGGATGGAACTTATCTGGGTCGGGAAAGTTTCGCTTATCGCGAGACATGACAAAGTTGTCGACCGATACTTCCGTGCCAGGCGGGACATAGCGACCATCCACCGTCGCACCGGGACACGTCCGTGGAAGGCCGAGTGGGACTGGAGGAAATAAGCGGAGGCCCTCCTCAACCACGGCGTGAAGATATGGGAGCTTCCTAGTGGAATCTCCATCGATCTCGCCCCTGGACGAGAAGGAAGATCTCACCTCGCGCTGTAGCTGTTTCAGCGCTGTAGGCGTTTTTAGTAGGTAGTAAGTTACTCCGGCTAGGAAAGTTGCCGTCGTTTCCGATCCGTCCAGCAGCAAGATCTTGGCCTGCTCCGCCAGCTGGCCCTTGTTGAAGCTGCCGCGGCGGAGGATATGGGCGAAGAAATCCTCACGCTTGCTTGGATTGTTCATCGCGATGCGCTGGGCGACCTTGTCTTTCGTCAGCCTCTCGTGAAGGTTGACAGTCGCTCTAAGTTCAATGGGCATGAGCCAAGAGAGAAAAGATTCAGGAATGGATAGTCGTTTGGCCGCCTGGAGCAGAGTAAAATGCCTCGTGAATTCTAGGATGAGCGAGACGTAAATGTCTGGTTTCCAATTGGCGACAGACTTGAAAGATTCCCCAAACGTAAGCTCGCCTACGGCTGTTAGTCCTTCGCTCCTCGTATCAGTCGCACATCTTACCAATGATATCAAATGTGAGCCAATTGTACGCAGCCGACATGTCGATGCCTCCACTACCCCGGCTACCATACTTGCCAATCTGCTCGACAAAGAGCCAAACGTGGCTCCGAATAATGTCCTCGCTCTCTCTCAGGGCTTTCGCGCTGAAGGCGTGAGAGAGGGATCGTCGCTGCGCGCGGTGCTTCTCGGGGTCGATGGTGAAAACGATGTCTGGGTGCACAACAGACGGGCCTCGATCGTAAAAGACTCTGCTCTTGAGGAATGGTTCCTTATCCCCGACAGCGTGGCCGTAGATGTCTTTGTATGCTTTTGGAGTATTGAAGCTTAGCTCGTTGGGTGCAACCCTGACCACATCGCCGTATTTATCATGCACCCGCCTCATATCGAAGGGATAGTTTCCTCCCATCCACGCTCGGATGAACCAGAGCTGCGTCGCCCTAAATTAGCATCTGGTTTGCCTGGTGAAGCATTGGCTCCGGCTCACCTGACTGCATGCTGCAAGCTTTGGACCGGGGAATCCAGCAAGAGGGTGAAAGTAGATGCGATAGACGGCCAAAGCCAAGAGCGCGAACCCTACCTGTCGAATGGGAAAGGTTATTACGGCAGATACGAGGAGTGTTGGGCCGTGTGGCGTACCGTTGTGAGCAAAAACACAAGACCTGGAAGGACGGAATTCAGAGTGAGAATGGGTTGAAGAAAACCATTGTCCGAGACGATTCGAGACATTCTGAGTACGATTGACCTATATATCAAATTACCCAGTCTGTAGATCCTTTGTCTAACTTGGAGAGCTTGATCCTTCCAAGCGAGGCGAGGACTGTGGACACCTTATGTACCCTTCTGTGGGTTGAGGAAGGGGTGAATTCTTAATACAGGACTGGCTCATAATTGGTCGCTCGTTGATGAAGGCTTTCGAGGTCTTTGCGTACCAGTCATGGATGAGTGTGCCGTTAGCAGTCCCCGGAGATACTATACTTGTGCCTGGCGGGATTGCCGAACGCCACTTGTAAAGCACGTGCTTTGGAGTAAGTCCATCTACGGACGGAGTCCATAATCTGCCGTTCACTTGATCCGAGTTATCCGGCTTATGGCTCCCTGCCGTCCATGCAGGTAATGACACTACGCTGCCGCATACGTACACAATAAGTTCGATGAGCGAGTGCGTAATCTTTGTCCTAACTATGTAGACACGAGGGCTAGAAGAGAGTTATTCTATTCACTAGCCCAGTCCAGTTTGTGGCTGCCATAGTCCTGGGGAGTGCCAATCTGATCTTGGTTCGGCTCTGTATCACACGTAGCGGCCAAGCTAGCTGCGTAGTGCTGAAAATCGGACTCTTTTTAGGCCACTCCTCATTACAGTGAAAGAACAAGGTATAGGCGCATCACTTCTGCAGCTTTTTTAGACACCTTATCGGTGTTGTACCTATTGTAGTGGGACGGTATGGCGCGTGACCAGGTCTTGGTGAGATGCGAGACCAACCGCTGGGCTATTGAAATAAGGGCTGGATACACCTACGGATGGGCTAATGCTCACTTCCGAACGTTTAGCTAATGGGATAGCTAAACATGTCATGAGCCCACGGGTAACGGCAAAAAACAGTCTCTCTAGTTTTCTGGACGACCAGGTACTTCGGACGCCTTTCTAACCTACTTATAAATAGCCGTTCAAAGCTCGTGCTGGATCCTAGGACAGGACTCGTTTCATCTCTCTAATCTTTGGTCGCTGAAAGGAAGTGGTCGAAATCTTTTCCACGCCACGGTTGCAAAACGCTCCCAATCCTGTGTTACTGGTGAGAAGGCCCAGCGTCATGTTTCACTCTAAAGCAATTCTCGGCCAAGAGCTCTGGAACAGCCGCCTCGAGATTTTGGCCCCTGCATCCGAAAAAGAGATCTCCCTGCATTATGCGAGAGCAAGGTCGCTATGTCGTCACAGCGGTGCGTACGAGATCTTCATGATGTACTGCGCCCACTTAGGTACTGACTCAGTTATTTGACAGGCCTGTCGTTGCACGACATCAAGAACTTGACGCAGAGGTTCTGGGATTTTCATTTTGATCGTGAGTCTTAGATTCCATGGCTTGATTTGCATTTTAGTCTAACGATATCGTGAAGTGGTTGCCGCCCGCGACATGACGGCTTTCATCATCGCCACGATCCACATAAATCTTTGCATCGGGACGCTAGGTTCTTTTCTCGAAGAGCGCCCGGACCTACATAACTTGCTCGACAGGCTTTTGAATTTTGACGTATGCGGCGAATTCATGCTCACTGAGGTCGGGCACGGCCTGGATGCTCGGAACTTGGAAACAACTGCGACGTTGCGGGCCGATGGCTCCTTCGATCTCCACACCCCTCATGCAGCAGCCTCAAAAGCAATGCCGCCGACGACACCGTGCTGCGGCATACCTCGAGTTGCCGTAGTCTTTGCTCGCCTGATGGTAGGCGGGAAGAGCCACGGTGTCAAGCCTTTCATCGTGTTTCTCAGTGACGCGGGGACGATGCGGCCCGGAATCACGTCGCGGATCCTACCTACTAGACCAGGTACCAAGCCGCTGGATCATTCCATCACAACTTTTGATCATGTTCGTCTACCCCCGGATGCGCTGCTCGGTTCTTTCTCCAAGCCAAAGAGTGAGCGCACTGAGTTCTTGCGTCAGATTTGGCGTGTCTCGGTCGGTACTTTGTCACTCTCTATCATGGGCATCTCTGCCATCAAGGTGGGAACGCGCATAGCTGCCGTCTACAGCGAGCGAAGGACTATCGCGGCTGCTGATGGACGCTCCACTACGCCAATCATGAGTTTCAGCACTCAGCAACGCCCGATCGTCGAGGGGTGGGTCCAGGGCAAAGTCCTGACCGCGTTTGCTCGCTGGACTGTGAATATGTGCCCTGACCCTACTGATGCGACGCAGCATGCGCTCGCAACGATTTTCAAAGCGACGGTCATCAAAGCTGCACGGCTTTTGGGTGATCTTGCTGAGAGGTGTGGCTGGCAAGGCCTGTTTGCGTACAATCAAATAAGTGAGCTGGCACTGACTTTCCAGGGCAACTGTATTGCCGAGGGGGATACATTGGTTTTATGTATACGTATGCACTTGGGCATAAATCAGTTCTTCGTCCCAGGTCGTAGCTAATTTCTCTTCTAGGTTTAGTATCCGAGCTTCTTGGAGGGAAGTTCAGGTTACCACGACCGCGAAATGAACTGACGGTTTTGGCACAATACGAACAAGAGCTGGTGGAAGGCCTTCGTGCAAGACTAGTGGAGATTGGAGGATATGGAGAGCATCGCGGTCCAGCTTTCGATCGGCACATCCTCCCTCGATGTCGGCCACTGGTTGAGGCGATCGGTCACCGCATGGCGTACGAGGCTGCCGAGCACTCCGGGGTTGCCCCGGACGTGCTCGAACTGTACGGGCGCATGTGTGCCGGCGGAGATCTAAGCGGACCACTTGGAGAAAAGCTTTGTTGGAGCGGGCCCAGTAAAGATTCAGCGCCATCTGATGATCCATACGACACTGTTTTGGCACAGATCAGAGCGGAGTCAGGATGTGGATCCGAGTTAGACGACTACATCACAGCGCCTATCATGTCAGACGAGGCGTGGGTCGATTTTGTCGAAAGTCTGCGTGTGTTCGGCCATCCTAAGGATACCAGAGTTCCCTGGTCCAAGCTGTAGATTACCTTGTTGAAATTTGTACTTTCAACAGCCGTGAAGGAGTATTAGGTAGAGAATAGAGAGGAATAGTGACCGGAAAGTTTTACTGGCGTTCAACGAAGCACGTGGTCACATCAGGGGTGCTGGTGACGGCCTCGTTCAGCAACAATGGAGTCCAAAATGAGATCGGGTTGATGTAACAACAATACTGACGCTGGGACAAGAGCTCCGAGATAGTCACGGTGGTCTAATGCCCTGGCTTGTCTGGGCTTGGTTTGTGTTTGCTCGATACCCTACGGGACCTACTGGTACTAAAGCTGCTGCAAGCAGTGAACAGACCGTCCGTTGCGAGCTTCACAGTGCGCCAGTATCTCTGGGGGAAAACTCTGCCTTCTAGAGCCAGAATCCGGGCTTTTGCCAGTGGACTGCACCGCCAAGTGTGTCGATGTCTCAAAGCTGGTCGACGACAATCGGCCGTATCGGATTTTTACTGGTATATCCGAGGCTGTATTTAAAACAATCTCTATTACTATGGGCATCTACCTATTCCTTAACTCCTGCTCCCCCTTGCTAGTGACCTTGCTCAGACCTTTCCTACTCCCGTGACCTATGTATGTTCTGACAATTGTCTGTTACTTACTTACTCCTGCACGTATCCTGTATTCAAGACACCCAGCCCGGAAAAGCCCCCCTGCACCGTCGTTAAAATCTTTGCCTAGAGATACGTGAGCTTGTTGCCGTTACGCAACAGGATGGTGAACATACATTGCGTCCAGATAGTTTGATAAAAGACAGTTGCGCATGACGGGCCCTGGGATCCAAGCGGACTCCTCATCTCTTGTGGGTCGCCGACGCAATCTTTCGTCCAGCAGATAGAATACTCATACTCGAGACCCCACGGATCCTTTTCCAAGCTCAAGAGGCACTGGTCACCAGCTTTCATGAGTCCTTTGGTCATTGTCCTGCCACACCAAGCCTCTGCAGTCATGCTGACTCTCGTGTCATAGACCTTGACGTTGCCGGCCAAGACATTGTCACCATAACAGACGCTATCTGACAGGCTGGTTTGAGCGGCCGAGGTTGTGGTTATCGTCTTTGTCTGGCCTCTTGTCAACGCCGACGTCATTAACGTTGTTTTAGTGTCCGTAGAGAACGTTGTGGATGCTTTTGTGGTATACTGAGTGTATGGAGCAGTGCTCGAGGCGGCAGTCGTTTTCACGACAGAAGACACGAGGGACGTCATCCTAGTTTGCGTGCCCGACCCCACATTCGTCGTATCTAGCTTGGAAGCGAGATTGCTGCTTGCAGCGGGTTCTGCTGTAGAAGTTTCTCGGCCTGTTGGTTTCTGAGTTGCGAATGTAACCGGCACCGTAGTTGAAGTTGTGGCTGAAGTTGCCGAGTACGTGGCTGTCTCCACCGTGTCGGTGTTTGATGCAGCTCCTGACGATGCTGTCGCATGTTTGGCCGTAGAGCCATCGCACGAATGATCCATGCTCTGGTCTGATGTTCCTTCTGACTCTTTTGAGGCTGATGTTGTCGGTGGGGCGGTATTTAGCGTGGTCTCGCCACTGATGCTGGCCGAAGTCATCAGCGATGTGGCCGGTGTTTCCGTCTTTTTTGAATATTTAATCGATGTTGTACCCGAGGTAGAGATAGACGAAGTTGATGTCGTCTTTTCTTGCCAACTTTTCAACGTGGCAGCCGGTGGGTCTGCCACAGAAGAGTGGTCAGACCTTGTGCTCGTGCCGACATGCGCTGACGTTTCCGTCGACGCTGTCGAAGTCGCAGCAGACCCCTCACCATCTGTAGCGGAGACTCTCGCGGGAAGACCAGTGGATCCTTGACTTCTATTAGATACTGGTGCAGTTGTCTCTCTGGTTTCAATAGTACTAGTTCCTGAAGCCTCTACGTCGTCTGATGCCGGCGCCGGTGAAGATCCTGCAGTACCGCCTGTCGGAAGCGAGCCTCGCGCTTGGCTTGATGCTTGGGTGGTTGGTCGCGTTGTGAATGCAACGCCAGATTCATCGATCGACCCATCCGACGATTTGGGCGTCGGGTTTCCCGTTGGGTCAGGGCGTACCTCCGACTCTGACACTGATTCTCGCATCGAGTTATGTGGGGCGGAGTCGATGGCCGTAGGAGTTGGCTGTCTTGACAAGCTCGAGCCCAGGCCGGATGGGAGCTGAGAGGCGTAGGATGGGCCAGCCTCGGTCTTGGTTTTTTCTTTGTCCTTCACTATAGTGGTTGATAGACGCCGGGACTCGGGATCCTGCGAGGTGGATGGAAATGCGGTGCTAACCAGACGATCAATTGTCGAGGTGGTCGCGCTGTCTGGAGCACGTTGGATCTCGAGCAAAGGCGGGCAGTCGTTTGTCCATGCGCCAGAAAACCGCGGTACCCTATACGGCACGTTGTAGGGTACATGTGGATAGATGTCGTCAATGTCTACGGCCGGGTTGAGAACCTCGATCTCTGGCCGAGTTACTCCCAGCTCTCTCATGACTATAGAAAACTCCTGGCCCTCTTCGGGTTCCCATATTCCATTATCCCAGTTGCATAAGGCGTAGGCCAATGGGGCCCAGTAGATGAGAATGTGAAATTTCATTGCTTAGCTTATCTCAAGACGACATGGCGATTGCGCCCTGAGGTACAAGTGTGCTGGCCCAGTATATAGAGCATTTTTGGAGATGGGAAGCCTATGTTGGACTCTGCGGAGGACTGATTGGGCCCTTCCTAGTCCCGACACCCTGTGAGCCTTTTCTAGGGTGCCTTGGGAAGGAGGTCGAATTTAGCCTGGGTTACATAACAAGGCAGATGTACAGTAGGCCATCACACACACACACACACGAGTCTATTACGCCCGGTAGGCCATGCCCAAAGGGCTCTGAAGCTAAAAATATATACACAACTCTATTTCTTGCCTTGATCTCGCCAACATCATGTACTGTAATCCAGCAGTCGTCTAAAGGTTAGTCAGTTCTTACGAAGCGTCTCTTTTTGCTCAAAATATTACGTCACAGAGAAAAGCCTAATAGCGTCTTCTGGTTCTAGGTTCATTTTTGCGCTCATATCGACACGCACATGCATCTTTAGCAACGTCTGACTCTAACGTCCAACGTTAGGCCGGATTCCAAAGACACCAGCCATCATATACGCCGCGATTACAGTGATCCGCGTTCTGCGGTAGATCCTCAGAGACGCTGATGCGTTAGGAAGAATAGCAGACATGGGGCGATCTTCATCAAGTGCAACTTTACGATGGGACCGGCTTTGCACAGTAACACAGCCCACAGAGGTGCCTGCTTTACAGTATCTATTGGCGTGCTCTGACTAAAATCACCCTAGTCTGTTACCCCATCTGTCTTTGTATACTGAGGCCCTCTAAAGACTAACACAAGACGGCCTGTAAAACCTATTCATTCGCCCACTTTTGTTCATCTTTTCGAAGGGAACCTGGTCATCGCTTTTGGAGAACAGCTGCTAATATTGAAACAACCTGAATTAGCTAAGCAGCATTGTTTGCTGAAGAGCCTTTCACAGAAGCTTAATGTTGACTCGTGCCCCAAGTGCCCATAGTCACTCATACTAGGTCATTAAATCGGCTCATGCACTGTTTGGGAGAGAGTATCTTTAGCCTTACAAATTGCACGCCCGATTCCAGGACATGAATTGACCACCAAACCAGGGTCGCCCAGTTCAAGGCCATTTGAGAACACTCGATTTTTTTTGGCATGTATTAGAGGCACATGAAGATTAATTCTCAGGCAAAGTCGGAAAATATTTAAATTTGGGTTAGTTTGTGGTCAGTAGCTGGCTATTTCGCATAGCACCACGTAGCCTGACACTGCAGCTAATACCCTATAATCCCTCAACCCTCAACTAACGATTTCCAACCCAAGTCTGCATCATGGATAGAAATGACTTGATTTTGTTCTGTGATCCCCAATCCCTGGTGGACGAGGTGTTGATGGAGTGGATGATACTCAGACGCAGCGTCGAGGTACGGCATCGGCAAGATTCCCCAACACAAAGTCTAATCAAATCATGTTTTAGAAATCGGATAAGAATACCCGACGCATGTTTTGTCTATGTCTCCAGATTATTGGGCTTAGTCTCCTCGAGGACTATTGCTGCCCAAAGGCTGAAGAACTGCTCGCGCGGGACGAGGGATCCTTGTTGATCCCCTTTTGCCGGACAATTGAGAACCTGGAGCCACATTCATTGGATTATGAAGAGGATCATCATCTTATTGCTCTCCTGCGTGGCTTACTCGAAGAATTAGGAGGCGAACCGGACCAACGCCAGCATCGTTATGACTACCAGTCTTCGGCTCTTCAGAACCAAATCATATATGGCGCATTTTTAGATGTTCAAGGGACCAGCTCTCTATTGACGGCAGACCATTGCCGGCTTTACAATGCACTTTCCCGGTCAAACTTACTTAATGGCGAAGGACTAAGAATTGAAGATTTCATGATGTTAACAGATAAGTGCGGTTGCATTTTGGACCAAGAGTGGGAAGACGTACAATTTTTTTATTTGTAACGTATACAGGGGCACTGATTTGACTGAGAGCATTGGTTTCATAACCAATTTTCAAACGACACCCAAGAATATTTATTACCACATTCAATCAAGAAGTGATACTTGAACCGAGCTTATTAGCAGATAGTCCGGAGCCGTGACGAATTCCAACAATCTCATCCATGGCTTTGACACAGTGCACGAGTTCAGGGCCCTGATATTCCCACTGAGATAATTATTGAACGATGCCCCTATTTGGGTGGCACGTACTGAGCCGGTACCTCGCGACAGCAGCAGAAGAATAGATGAGAACCTTCCTTGGAGCTGTTTCTTATACTATAGAAGTTCTCTGCATCCCCAGATATTAGCTACTGGATCGTCTGCTGAGTCATATAGGAAAAGGGTCGTACCTCTAGGGACAAACCATATACCTCCTGCTTCGATATCGAACTTAGTCTCGTTGATTCTCATAAGGACCTTGCCGATATGGACCTAGAAGATAACATAGAAATTCCGCGAGTTCGCCGTCTGCTTTTTAGAGCCGGAGGAGAGCACGATAATGCCGACGTTCATAAAAGGCGTATAGGCGACCGTTGCGAGCCGAACTGTACTGCCAGGGCATTCTTTCGTTTGAGTTGCACCAGGCATGATAGCCATATAGCTACTCATAATATCCACCGCCTCATCCTCCCCTGGGTGGGACAGCTCATACTCTGGCCTTCATAGGATAGTGTTGCCTATGATGATGCCAGAAGGACAACGTCTCTTGCTTTACGGCAAGCAGTCATCTTCATCTGAGTTATGAAGATCCCTGCCCGCTTTCTCGCCCTGTGCTTGATCTCCAAGACCGGCATTGGTGTCCTCTGGCCGTGAAGCCAACGCTATCCTCATTCTTTTTGATATCTGCGAGACTGGTACCTCATTAAGCTCTGAAATCGGCTCCGCCTTGACGGCCTTTTAATCATTGGAGACTGCGGGATGCTCTATCGATAGTTCTTCTGGGGTCTGAAGGACTTGCGCAGCCTCTTATTAGCTAGGAATGATACTCGTTCGGTAGCCTGTAAGGAGCCAGTCGCTTCTTTGTGTGTTATGGGTAGACGATGTGGCGAAGATGTTAAAAGTAGCGAGAGAAATTGACGCTGGATACGACTCTGGGAGAGAGCAATATAAATATCTGACGGTTATACGACCTATCAATATAAATAATCAGGAATGTCGCAAGAGCCTGGTGTAAACGAAGAGGAAGAAAGAACGTGGGGCCTCTAGAATGTGACTCCTGTACTATAGCGGTAGTTTGGTGTTGGTGCACTGCCACCTCAAACCTCCCCATTCTCAGACATTTGCGCATCTTGAAGAGAGGCTTAGCGTGGCTAAGCATAGGAGACACAAAGGCGGAAGAAAGCCGGCGCATGGCTACTCTCTATTTTCAGGTGACTGTGAAATGTATGCTTAGATACGGCAAAGCTGCTTTGACCGAGAATGCCAGCAGAATTCTGTGTGACGATCGTGTAGTTCCCAAGGGATAAACCGGCCGTGCTGGGTTTACGTTGGCAGGGGGTTATTGGCGTACCGGTATGTTTCTAGCTGTCACCTGTCACGGCCATGACACGGGCCAGGCGGGGAAGCACGGCAGAATGACCAGACTAACATTGGGACCATCGGTCCTACCCTGGACCGAGCTTGAAAACCGTCGGTCCAGGGCCCAACCAAACATATAGCACACCCTCATTTGCACTCTCCTTATGTACCAGCTACCTAAGCTATCAATACAACTTGGTTACACTCAATATCTTGAGCACATTACCAGATGTGACTTGTACTCCGTTTAATAGTAGGCGACTATACCCTCTGCCAACATAAACCCACCACGACCGATTTTATCCCTTCGGAACTACGAGATCATCACACTGGCCCTCAGAGCTGAACAGCACACTAAGGTACAGACAGACTCCACCACCTTCTTTTGTGTCTTCACCTAATCCAGAATCTATGAACCACCCGGTTTTACGTTTTACTTTGATCCAGTTGATACAGCGCCCACATAAATCGCCCGGTGGCTATGATGTCGGTAAGTCTGAGTGACGCACAGAAAGATTCGTATAGATGCTAGCTAGACGTTATCTAAAGGCGGATCGAGCTGCTACAAGCCTTCCCTAATGAAGATTGAAGCGATGAATCGACCAAAAGTGGCAGTCAGGCCTTCCGACTATTACAGCAGTTCATCAAGATGTCCCCGGGGAGTTAGTCTACCCGTTGGCGGAATAGTGACGAGACCGGCGATGGTGCCGGAGACCGCTTAAAGCGGCCTGATGACAACTTGGAGAAATAGCGTCGTACTTCCGAGGGGAATCCAAAGCTGCGCTGGGAGCGCTCGGGAGCATCCTCAATAGATGGCATGATGCTAGATTGTCCACCCTTGTTTCGACCAACTCCGCTGCTGTGAGATAATCCAATGCAACGGCAATCCTTAAAGACCATCTTGCCCCAAGATCAAAATGCGCGGCCGTGCGTGTCGTCTTGTGCGAGGGATATGGGGCCCTAAATACCTGTCAGAGACAATGATTTGGCCGCGTTGGTCCCATCACTCGGATACTGCTGGACACTAGATAGCCGAGAATAGGGGGAGAAAAACACAAGGAGAGTGAGAAGAAAAGCGAAGGGCTGACCAACGCGTCGCATCGCAATTTAGTTTTGAAGACCCTGATAATCTCACGATGGTACAGTATTGACCACTTTCATCTTCCTCTTCTACGATAACCTTTGTCGGTTGGAAGTGTCTCCACACAGTACTGATTACCGGACCTGCACAACCGTGCACATTGGGATCAAGCCTCGTGAAGCTTTGACCGTAGATTCCAGTAATTTTTGGTGTTACAAGGCCGGGCTAGGGTAATGGCCAGGATGAAGCGTGGGGGTACCTGGACGGATAGCTCGCACTGTGAACTTGTACCCACCCACCCACACTTGGTCCCTGGCCATCAGGTATCTTTGGTACTCAAAGATACCTACCCGTTGGCCCGCCGTAGAGGGGCCTCAAGTCCTGATGCGACAGACCGATCAAATGGAATTCACAGACAGTGACGGAGCTAAAAATCACCGGTTTTGTACCTATGCTGAGACTATTCTTATCTAAATGAACCTAATCAGTTGTGACGTGTAAAAAGCCGATTTGGTCAGTTACGGCGGGATGATTTACGGCCCTTCTTATTTTAGCCTGCCGTTGGCTCACGACTGAAATGGCTGGGCGATAGTCGTAGGTCCACGCAAGTAAACAACAAGGTACTTGCAAAGTCCTGTTTTGGATGTGCGGGCTCAGAAGACCTTCAATTGCGTGCACTTGGCCGACGGCCTAAATAAGCTCTATCCGACCAACAAGGGGTAGAGGTTGTGAGTATATAAGAGCCAAGGAAGAAGTCAAGACTTTTCAATCTCAACACACAAGCAACTCTACCAAGCAAATTCAGAATGGCCACTAGTCAAGCTCAAGGGGTTGACACAAAGCAAGAGCTGATGGATGACGTTGGAATGAGCGGAACTCCTCCCGCCGAAGATGGCAAAAACCCGTCAAGCGGGGAGAAACAGCCACCCCAAAGCCAGTCGTCCACCGGCCAAACACCCCCCGAACCGGGTCCTCCTAGTGGTGGAGGAGAAGGAGGAGGAAACGGCGCTCCTAACTCGAATGAGGAAAACCAATCACCCCCAGACAAAGATTTCTACCCTGAAACAAACCCTAACCAAGGCATTCCGGAGAAGACCACCGCCTCTCTGAGTGGAGAGGGTATTGATTTGGCTCAACCCAACTTTAAAGGTTCTCGAGGAAACAAGAGGCCGAGACCAGATTCAGTGCCGATCGACAACTCCATCCGGAGCACGCCTCTTTTCGTACGAGAAAGTGATCGTTTTACCTACGGCGGTCCGTCCCACCTTGATAGCGATATTGATGAAGACCTTCACGGGGATCTAATAGGGAGACAGCAGCCTCCCTCGAACATGAGAACTCTGGAACTGGTAAAGGGTGGCAAGACGCCAATGTATCTCAACGAGTTCGTTGAGGGTAACGCACGCATATTGCGGATTCAGCCGATGAGGGACAATGAATTCTTGGAAGCAGAAAAGGAGCCCCTTACTTCTGACCATGCCCAAATCCAGGGTGACAAGAAATATTGGCGTGATGTGTACGACATACTGGGCGTAGCGATACCTGGCGATGAAAATGACCCATGGGAAACTTTGGCGAAAATCGACCCGGAGAACACTGATGCATTTGAGTGTCCAATGAGCCTCTTCATCCTCGTTCAGTGGAAGGACAGGACGACCACATATGTGAACCGTCAATGGTGGCGTAAGAATTACGTGGCAAAGTTCACGCCGTCAGCAGAGAAGCGAAAGACCTACTTCATGCGATCCACCGACTCTGCTAGTGGACATCGACTGAATCACAACGGATTCAAGGACTACAGGCTCCTGAAGTGGGCTGTGAAACACGAAAAAAAGTACTGGGAAACCAAAAATCCAGGCCAAGCATTCCACAGTGGCCGAGACAAGTCGCCGTCTCCGATTGATGACGGTATTGCTGGGCTTCGACAGGCAACAATGCCGCCTGAAACGGTGCCTCCCAATGGCGTTCGAGAAGCAACAGTTTCGCCTAGAACGGCGCCTCCCAATACGAATATCGGCGTTCGAGACACAATTGAGCCTCTGCTATCGCAGAATCCTGCCCCTCAGTACTACCCCCAGGCCCACCCTCAGCTATCCCACGCTCAGGCCACTCAGCTACTCACTCAGCTACCCCCTCATGTACTCACTCAGCTATCCCCTCATGTACTCGCTCAGATCATCGCTCAGGCGGCCTACTCTCAACAGCAGCCCCATTCGCTCAATTCACAGCAACCTCAAGCTGTTTTTGCAGCGTAAAGGTCTGAGAAAGCTGACGGGGAAGCGCCCTCGTCAGCATCAGTATCACAACGGCACAGCCTGATAGGCCATCTCCCAAACAGCCATTCCGACCGGTAAGAGGACGGGAAAACAATTACATATGCACGCTTGTTTCATACGTTGTGTTACCAGCTAGCGTGCTTGGAAAACGCAGGGATAGTTGGCTTACTTTTCGATTTCTTTCTTTATTTTATTTTGTTTGATTCTTTCCCTTACAAGCACTCCTTAGAGCCCTACGTGACTACTAGCTATCACGCCTGTAAATAATTGAGTTTCTCATGACTATCTGCGCCACTTTAAATTCAAGGCTGGTGTATACCCCGAAGATAATTTATCCTGTGACGTTGACTGTTAACTTGCCACTTGTGTAGAATCCTCATTGATCAATCCTACATTTACCATGAGATAGATATAGGCGGCAGGGTTGGTGATTCCAGATATTAAGTCCAGAGCATTAATGTTTCCTGATCGTAAGAATTTAATTTAGCAATAATATGCTTGCTCCTGAGCTAGACAGCATTCGTGACACCAATCACACGACGAATTTGGACATCTTTGAAGCATCGTTGGAGCTACTGCATGTGGAAATATCTTGATAAGTTGTTCGGTCCCCTCTGTGCCTATCCCCTAGGCTTGACGCTTTTGCGGCCTGGGTTGCCAAGGAGTAGCCTAGTAGGCATACATCGACACCGCACCGAGAGCTGTTCCGACACGCCAGAGTTCTTGGCAGTGTTGACGTTACAAGTACATTTTAATGTTAAACTTCGCAAGTTCGATTCATCAACCTAGCCTAATAGTAATATATATATATGCGCAGACCCGCACTGTGGTCTTCCTCATGTCCCGCTCTTCTGCGTGACAGCAATATTTCGCGATTGTGTTCTACTCAGTCGGATCTCACGCAAGCGGATGGATGGTATTTGCCATCAAGGCAGTGCAGAGATTTGACGATTTCAGTGTCCAATTTCCGTGATCTGAGCTGAATCATTCTGGAGTCACCATCATTGGGCCAAAGTGGAGGCTTGGTTGACTCATTTGGCCATTTACGTTCAGTACTTCGGCAGAAACTAAACGACACAGGCCCTCCACAGCCGTTTCTGGCTCTCAAAAGCTTGAGAAGCGGTACCGGCCCACACCGTTCAATAATGTCATATACAATGCGTACAACATATATATACGCATGTGCTAGTAGGCTGCAAATATAGGTATTGCAGAAATCCCCTCGGCTGTTTAATGAGGCAATCATTTTTCCTCCAGCTTCGCCACCCTAGACCCACCAATTTGCTCTTCTTTCGCCAGCCCTCATCCTCGACAAGCAGGGATCTGAGGACAGCTGGAATTTCATCAAATTTACATGTCCTGTTGTCATGCCGCGGGGCGCTGTGCACTCTATGAAGGAAAGAGGTCCTGCGAACTGGCTGTCCAGAGCCGACTGGAGCCATCTTCAAATGGAGGCACAGACACAATACCTCATGATTTGCTCGGTCTACCTCTTGATCTTTGCCTACCATACGCGCCGGAGTCTTCCGGTTTATCGTGCCAATTCAAGTCAGAAAAGGTCTATGGCGTTGGCTCTGCATATACTGGCGGGGACAGTCGAGCTTACACGATACTACGCTCGAGCAGTGAAAGGGCCGGTCCTGCCGGATATCGCGGACACCGCTGCCTGTTTCGCTCACTCCCTCACCACCCTCATCCTCGCAAGGACACTGTTACGGGGTGACAGGACAACAAGGGCATCGTACCAGGCCCCTGCGCTGATGCGGCCGCTGCTCGCGTTGATTGCTATCAGCTACGAGAACGCCTTCATCCACGAGGCTTCAGTCAGGCTTCTTCATGCCTTTCTGTACACTCGGTTGATCATTTTCTTAGCCAAAAGGATTGGAATGAATAGGGTCCAGTCATCCGCCACAGTCTACGCTCATGCGGTTTTTCTAGGCGCTGTTGTGGCCATCCATTACTCTGGTCTTCCGGGAGGTGTCCCCATATATATCGGGGCGGTCGGCGCCGTGATGGTCTTCAGTCATCGCATGACTGCTGCTCTGTCCAACTCAGCAGAGTCGGGGCAATATACACAGGACATTACAAGTCAATCAATCAGCAGACATATTGGGCAGGAAGGGATCAAGTCAGCATTTGGACAAGCTCTCATGCGGGTGTCGTTGTGGATAGGGCTGGTCGATATTGAGACTATCAAAGTACAAGATTGTTCTTCCATGGCATTTTCATGGGCAGGCGACGAGTACATTGAATCCAGAACTAACGGACGAGGAGAAGTGGCTCAGGCAAAAGTCAAATAGTATAGTGGCCGACGAACGAGGTTGTACAGCAACTAGATAGTGCTAGAGAGAGGGCAAAAGTGCGAATTGTCCTGGAACCAGAAGAGGCGTTAGACGCAAAGCGCGTCCCATTCATTCATCTTTATTGAAATATATCACTACTGGCTGACGCATAGATATAAGAGGCCGGCCTTCGTCGCTTCCATAAATAGAATCAAGCAGCGCAATGAAACTTCTTCTGATCATACCTTCTCTTGAGCAACTAGTCTGTTGAGGGACCTGCCTGAAAACTGAATGCTTCCCACTCCTCACACGGCAACGTAGTATTACCTAGCATAGCGCACGGATATAAACCCGCCGTGCTACACATCGAGCTATCACCAAATCAAAGAGGCTGAGAAATAAGCTAAGGGAGAAATATCAATATCACCGGTAATGACACGGCGTAAAAGAAGTCGTGGAGCTCTCAATAATAGACTAGATAGTGATACTGCGCTTAAGAGTCCCTATTTAGAGCGGGTATAATGACGTCAATAGATGTTTAGGCGCATTGACATTTCATGTTGTACCTGAGGCGGCCCCTCACTCGCCAAGCGCTGACGAGCCATCTGATGGCTTCTGCTTTTGACTGAGCTCGTTGGGTTACGCGGGGCCAAACGAGGACACCATGTTCATGCGGGTAGCTGGCAAGTATCCACGTCAATTTCAGTGTCCTCTGATAAAGTTGAGAATTCCTGTAGTTACATCATGACGACCATGGTGCAATTAGTGGTGGTATTAGCACTCAGTTCCATCGCCCTGACGTTAGCCAGCAGGTGGAGCAAATCAAGTGCCATCTTTGGACTATTCGACTCAATGTGCTCTGTAGGTATCATTTAGTCGTCATCCTATATCCGCCCCCACCCCTGCATCTTATTATGGCGGAAGAGCCGATGAAAGCTGCCATCAACATTAGGCCTTGCTGTAGTTCCCGGCTTGAACATGGAGTCCTTTGTTATTCACGTTTCTTGTTCGAACTGGGCTGTCGGGGTTTCATGCTATTCAAAACGTTAGGAGTCCAAGGCCGGATGGCGAAACTGTCAAAGTAGGCTGTAGCGCTATGGGAGCCATCGTGGTATCGTAATGAGGCTTGATTTTTTCAAAGTCCCGCGCAAATCATCCCCGTCGCTCACTAGTTGTGGTTCCTCTCCATTAATCTGTACTAGATGTCTCCATTTTCTCTGCCCCTTCGCAAAGGGCTCCTCGTCATCTCAAACGTCAACTAGCACTCATGGATCACGGACGGAACAAACAATGTAACACCCAAAGCCATCAATGCCGCGACGAGGTCTTGGCCGAAAGCAGAAATCACGAGCTGCAGGCGGTCATTTCTTATCAGTTATCGTTCCAGACAGACAGCCTCTATCGTGAAGAGATCCTTCAACATCTGGAGTACATGCAGGTGTGTGCTGGGTGAAAGGAGTCGTTCACTTTCACCGTAGCTGACCAAGGCTAGGATATCACTCTACCAGATGCTGCCATGATTGCAGCACAGAAGGAAATCACATGGTCTATGCGATCATGTCTTGTTGACTTTCTTGTCGAAGCCCACGGCCACCTCGGTCTCACGCCTCAGGCTCTTTTCCTCTCTATCAACCTCGTTGACCGGTACTGCTCAAGGAGGGAGGTTCGTCGGGGTCACTATTGGCTACTGGGCAGTGCTTCCCTTTTGATTGCTTCGAAATACGGCGACAAGAGGTCCGGCGACACGAGAGGGAATCATCCGTCCATCCGGGAAATAAGTGGGTTATGCTGCGGCGTCTTCAATGCGGCAACAATTGCCCAGATGGAAATGTCCGTCCTCAACACACTTGATTGGGTCGTTGGTCACCCCACAGTCGATTGCTTCGTGGAAATGCTACTATTGGGGGTAGAGCGCGATGAAGAATTCAGGAACATGGTAGCCTACATTTGCGAAATCGCCCTCTACTACAGCGACTTCGTGTCTACCAAGCCCTCTATTGTAGCTGAGGCTTCTTTGTTGCTCGCACAGGAGGTTCTGCAGCAGGATGCAACATCGCGTGTGGGCACGAGTGACCTCGTACGCGGGACGGTGAAGACTTTGTCAGCACACCTTCGCCATCCCCGGCCCGTTCTCGAGGACAAGTTTTCGACACCCAAGCGATCCAGAGTAGCGCAGCGGCTTCTTAACCTTTGTCATCAGCATACGCGATAAGGGGTGTGAAGGGAAGGACTGTGTCTTGTACTTGATTTCATAGATAGAGCCGCACATGGAACTATGATGTTGTTCTAAGCTTTCCTTTTCTTTTTGCGTTGGGGCTTGGCGATGAGCCCATCTCGGATTGATTGCCTGACGGCAGACTGTTGGTCTATAAGTCGCTATCGTACTAAAACGAGATCAGTCTGGGTGGCCTCGCAGCCTCGTCACGTTGCCTTTGCCTTAGCGTAGGTATCGATTATTATTTCAATATTATTACAGTTAACCCATCAAAGGCCAGGCTTCAACCATTATAACAAAGACCACATTATTAATACATCATAGCATCATATCCCAATGCTAACAGTGGTTATTAATATCTGCAATGATGATAAGAAGGCATTAGCCACAGCAGCAAAAACACACGCCATTAGTCCATGACGGCATCAGAGCTGAATACCGTAAAACACTATAATCGGTACGATCTACACTAGAACAACGCGGGAAGAGTAGACACGCAAGTGCGTTTAGGAGCCACTTATCTGCCTCTACTATCCCCTGTCAATTGTTCGTGACCACGGTGGCAATGAAGACGGGTCATGTGGTTCCAAAAGCAGTAAACACGGTTGATGTGATTGCGGTGAGGAAACCACGAGTTTGAATCACGACATGAACCACCGTATCATCCCATCGGTTCGGTTATGGATGTAAACATGATGAAAGTGAGGCCCGAGGCCTGGAAGAGCCTGGCCCAAAATGTCTAGCCAATGTCAGACCATTCTACCAATCCTAACAAGACTCGATTGAGACACGAGCCTCTGGCAGCGAGTGGAGTGATATGGATGCTCGAAGTATACTATCGAGTATGTCGTATTTTAGGCTTCCTCGAACCGGCTACGCAGGGAAATCCCCCTGCACTGCGCCCTTTTTGTCGCCTTTTATGGAGTAGACAGCCGGCCAGTGTCGTAGATTTGAGGCAGCTTTGAGCCGAGGACGTATTGTAAGCCAAGTTAATTCTGGCCATAGGCTACTTTATAACTGGGAACTGTTCTCGCCTCAAAACTTCAACAATTCAGCTACTATAAGCCTTTATCGAAATGGATATGGAGTCGCACCGTACTAGTAGTCGTGTGTATTCATCTGCCGTAGTTCCACTGCTAGCTTCACTCGCACCTGAAGGGTATGACGCGTGGAACATTAACCAGGACTCACGACTGAAGCTATATGGCATGCTGAAACCGTTCAAGGAGAAAGAGGCATACTGGTTCATTCTAGGTCAGGCTTGGGCTTGTGGAGCCATGGAGACCGCCATACTTCTACATGACTCTCCCGCCAAGATACGACTAGCGATTTTGGCTGGAATGGAGAAAGCCAAGTACTCTGAGATAATTGAGCTGTTCAGTCGGATTGAAAGGCACAGAAACCTGAACGATCCACACGGCATTTACCCCTCAGTCGTTACAGCAAGCCTTCTGAGTGGATTGCGAGCAACGGGTTTGCAAGACGTTTGCCATCTATGTGGGGGGAATTTCGATAAGGAAGGTGACGACGTTGTATGGAAAAAGTGCAAGGCACATTTGATGCATGTTAGATGTTTTAAAAATGCGCTTAGGGAGAACCGTATGCCATTGTTCGGCCCTTGCGGTTGTGTCGAGGATATTTTGTAAGGCCCTCACAATCTTACTAGCGACCCATGTTTGTAGGCGTTGGTGGGGCATATCTCACTATGAGAATAACCAGGGTTTGCTCCTTTCTTTAGATCCAAGCACCAAAATTCTAACGGAGATTACATCGCGTCATACACCACGTGGGAGCTCGTATCGGTATTTTAACATTAGCAAGCGCTGCTTCAGTGCTTATCAGGTACGACTAAGAGTTTTATTCAATCATAGTATACTGGACACGTAAATTGAAAGTCTAAATAACATGCACAAGCTCAGTATAGAGGTTGGTGTTTACGCCCGGGGCAGCATCCGGAGGCGGGACAAGACCAGGACAGGACGGCCGGCGACGGTGGTGACAGGTGGTGGAGAAAGGGGGCGCCGGAAGGAAACCAAGCCTCGACAACGGAGCTGGAGGGAGGGGAAGGGTGACAACGGCCGAGGAGCGGAGAATTCAGGGAGGGCCGAGATGGGGGATGGATGTCGATATGCGATGCTGCCAATGACAGCGATGGCGGAGGCCGAGATGGAGATGGGGACGTCAGAAGGTGAACGGGGGTCGCGGGATGAAGTCAAGGAGAAGCACACGACCTGCTACCATTCCAGTTGGGAGATGGATGAAAGTGCGAAACGGGATGGGAAGCAGGAAAACGGGCGGTGGTTTTGTGGGCGAAGAAGAGAGCGGGTGGGCCAGTGAAATGGGCGGGCGAGCTGTGCAGTACAATCGATCCGCCTATCGACAAGAACGGCTCTGCCTCAGTCATTTAACCCCTCGCCCCTAGAAGGATAACACACAGCTGCGAGAAGGCATTGGTTCGGGTTCTCCTTTCCATACGGGGATGAGTTTTAACATGAACATAACACAACCCATAAAATAGTCTTTGATCAATTATGCTGGATTTGCTTCATATCGGACAAAAGGAGTATATGTTTTTAATCATGAATGCTCGTTTTGGGCCATGCTAGTAATTTAGCCGAAAGAATAAAGCGATAAGTTAAATCTATACCCATACGACTCTCATTGGCATCATATCTAAGCATCTAAGTTGACTTAGATTTGAATCTGGTTACCCAAGTCAAATGCCCAGAGTAAAGAGTGACCACCGCATAATTGAACATTACAATTGCAGCTACAGTTGTGCATATGCCCTCTCCTCCACCTATTAACAGTCTCTCTCCAGAAAGGTGGCGGAGACTTCTAATGCATGTAAGTGCTTTCTAGGCTAGTAGGTAGACAAAACTGTCTATTCAAGTGACTTCGTCGGGTTCTACGTAGCTGTAACTGCCACATGATATTTAGTCATCAAATTAGTGTTATGCACAGTGGTTTCCAGGGAATGGCCAAGGTAGGCCATTTCGTTAGGTACATACAGCACAACAGGAGCCATATACTTACTGTGTTGTGACCTTGGGATGAGACTAGGAACGAAAATCTCACATCGTTCGCTTCAAGATATGTATATACAACTGTGTACATATGTTCCTGCACCGGGCGGGCACATGGTGAAGATGGAATGTGTTTTACTAGTCTCTGATAGGCCGTAGGCTATCATAATAGCCATAAACAGATCTAATGTAGCACCTTCAGGTGTTGCAATGCAGAGCCAGAAACGACAGAAAGCTTAAATCAGGCCTTCCTGCCGCCTTTGGCAGAGTGTGTATATAAACACAGGCAGCCACAAGGATTATTGATAAAGCAACTTATCACGGCAAAGCAATTTCAAAAGACCATGGCTCCAAAACGGAAATTGGACCCAGAAGATGATTCTAGAGGCTTCCCTGCACAAAAGAGGCGGATGGATGAGCTTCTTGCTGCCCTATCAGACCTAGGGAAAACAAACGACACAAAGGTCAATCAGACTGATTTTGTAGAACACCACAAGCCTCAGGAAAATGCCACTGTCAACTCCTCGTGTCGTAAGCGACCTGCTCTAGACATAGAAGAAAGCTTTTTGCCAAAGCGTAAAGCCGAACGTCCAGCACTTAATGAGACTCACTCGAAGGATTCAGAATACAAGCATAGAATGGCTATCTATCAGATTGTCGAGAAATGCAAAGACTTGGGCGAGTTCTGCCATATCTTGGTTCAGGCTTTTACGCTTGGCGAGATGACGTTAGGTCAGGTCCTTCATGACTCTCCCCCAACCATGCGCTTCAACGCCATGAAGAAGATGGAATCAAAACGGATCAAAAGATTGATGGAGATTATTACAGAAGTTGAACGTGAAAAGGAGCATGAGGATCCTAGATGTCTTTTACCAACAATCGTTACTGATTTATTTCTTGAGTTCCTGTCCACTTCCAACGCCAATATGCGAGGAAAGAACATCTTATGCGTCATATGCAACGAAGGGTTCTGCAGGAACAAGGTAAATGAGGTCGATATAGAGCAGGTGATTTGGAAAGACTGTGGAAATCACCTGATGCATACCGAATGTTTCAAGATCAAAGTACTTCAAGGCTATATGCCCCACGCTGGCCTATGCCCATGTGTTACGGAGTCTGATATGACTTCTGCTAACACACCTTAGAGCGCGGGAGAGAGAAGCCATAGGCAGCTGGGGTGCTTATTGGTGTTATAGCAAGGAATGGGAGAGGGCCGCATGGAATAAAACTAGCTAGGTATCGGTATCTATCCCGTTATCTCAGTTCTTATAGTACTTAGTATAAGATGGTTCCAGCTTCATGCCCACGAAAGCGCGCTCTAGAGGGTCTAGGTGATATTCTAATCCTACACAGTCCATGTCTGTTACCGCATGGCATTGTCTTCAAGCTGTATGGTAACTTGGTGGTGGTTATGCTAAATATAACTGTGCTTCAATGAATCATTATATAGTCATCTTACGCTGTCTACGACTTGATAACATGCTCATTGACCGGGCTGCTGTGCTGTATATTTCTCTAGTGTTCCATCTACGTCCAGGAGTCCTCCATGATGGCGGCATAAGCAGTACATACGAGCACAAACCAGGGTTGGCACTCTACGGTTTACTCGATATCGTAGGTTAAAGGTTGTACAGTAAATATTCAAGATGACGCCCCCGCCAAACTGCGCCAGATGTTATCATTGGCCTCCGATGGATCGAAGGAATAACATGCCCCAGCAGCTCTAGAAGCCTCGTTCCAACGGACCAATCACTGCTACCTGACATTCCCTACACATCCTTGGCCAATTTTTGGGTCTACTAGTTGGTCGCCGTTGGATCGGCACTTTTACTCGTTGAGGGCTGTAGACCCCCGTTATCCGTGTTATCGACGACATACTATTGGTGGGAAATGATTCTATAATGCTATAGTATCATTAAGCACTCGCAGCTTCGCCTCTTATAATAACTCTTTAGATACAACATGACTCCACATATCAAACATATGTACACATGAAAACTATGTCCATGCTTATCTATAACTGATGTCATGCATATCGATATACTCACTAGATGACACATCAGTGGCAGTACCTATAACTCACACTGCTAGCCTATCTCTACTTCTCCGGGTTCGCGCCCCAAACTTCTAGGCAGTAGCGGTGCTTCTAAGTACTTCAATCTACAAGCCAGTTCAGATAATGGTAATATTATAATCACAGCCGATTCGACAGGGCTCGAGACCTCGCGACACAGCCCAGCTATCGATATGCAGACAGCTCTGTAGGGCGTCACCGGGAAAAGCCGCACCACCCTCGGGGGCAAAATGGGGGCCGCCAAACAGATTTTCCACCGGATCAACAACACTGTCACCTAGTTGATGGCTCTCAGCTCAACTCGCTCCTGCACCACAAACACAACCCAAACAAAGGCCAAACAACATAAGCTTTGGTGGATCAAGTCACGACATCCGAAACTGTATCAGACTCAAGGAAGAGCCCCCAGCATACGCCAGTGCTAGAGCGGCATAGTAAGTTAACCAAAACGCTGGTCACAGAATGTAGGTACTGGATCCCAGGGCATTGACACCACAGACCAGACCTAATTCGACGGTAAGTCATGGCCGAAACTGGTCTTGAAGGGATCGGCATAAGAAGCTCGCGACAGGGCACACCGGATGAACCAAAAAATACGGTTCTGGTCTATGTCCCTAATCGGCCACAATGCTGTTCCCAGCTTCTTGGCACTGGCAAATATGTCCGCTTTATCCTGAAAGCCTGTCGATCCCCCAATATGAATGATATTTGGACCTCCACCCATGCGGCACAACGATGCCAATACAAAGAGAAACGCAGAGGATACAAGAACTCCGTCATGGGAAAGAGTGCGATTCAGCTCAATATGCAAGCCATGCAAAAGAGACGTCTCGTCGCCTAGCTCTTGATGGCCGATCTCCCTCCTCTCTTGCCTCGGCAAGGGACTCGAAAGATTCATTGCTCGGTGGATCACGTATGCTCCTGTCACCTGCAGCGTCTCACACCCTAACTAGATTGGTGCCTTCCCCAAACGCCTGGCTGTGAATCTCGCCGCTGCCGTCATATTTGTGATCGCATAGGCTGTGAGAATCGGGGAGGTCTGGCAGGTCGTGCCTATGGCTATCACAGACGTACAGGGAGGTCATTGATGCGGTTGTGAGGAATAAGACGACGCCTTGACAGTAGGAGACACTGACGAAGGTCACACCGCTCAACTGTGGGCTTACCTAGGGCTTCCTCGTGTCACCGATCTTTATCTATATCCAACTGATTTGCTTTGTCGGAAACATAGAGGGAGTCCCAGACTAATAGGCCATACATCGCCCCAGCCGCACAGCTCTGATGCACAGGCAGTCTTCTGGCTCAGTTAACCCATCAAGGGGGCCAGACTTCAACTATAACAAGGGACATATTATTTAACATCTACTTTGCCCGTCAGGCTGTGTTCCGTGAGCCGTCAATGCATTGAACTACGGCAATCATCTGAGCAATGGACTTGCCTTCCTTCTTTAGGGATACCTTTGAAGCTAAGTCCTAGAAATGCTCGTCCACCACGAGCGCAAGCTGGGAGAGACGTCAGCTGGGCTCTCTACTTTTCGATTTACATTTCCCTAGACGACACACTGAACCGTAAATTCAGCCCCCTCATTCTCTTGGTGGACGGTGGTTTGATATTCCCCAAGTCCCTTGTAGTTCAAGTTTGTACTTGGCATTCGCTCGTATCCTCCTTCCTGGGTGCGTATGGCAGGTGGGTACTGCAAAGTTCTTCGCGCCGGTTCTTCTGCTAAGCTCGCCGTTGAGTTGGTTGCAGCGAACACTGCACGCGTTTCCTCCGCGGTAGTGGCAAATCGACATCGCAGACGCAAACTACCCGTCAATAGCATGGCAAGATCAAGTAGCACAAAGCCATATGAAATAATCTAGCTCGTTAGTATTCGGTCCACAACATTCGTCAGGGTAGTCTCACGAGCATTTCCGTATAGATTGAGGTCGACCATGGTCTAGCCAGACGAATCCCGAATGCTACACAGGTGACCCCAAGAACAGTGGCTTGCATCATCATGCACAAAAGAGGCCCCGATCTCTCTATTGTATCCCTCAAAACCTTTCCCCATTCCCAAGTAAGCCAGGCACGGTAAGCGCCGGCGGGAAGGAGGATAAAAAAAATTCCCACTTTGGCAAACCAAATGCTTAAGATAGCGCCAAAAGTCAGACCGCCGGCAGTGCAAAGCCCCAATAGGTGCAGCCTGGAGAACGCATCTTGCTGAGGGTTTCTCGAGCTAATGAGCCATAAACACTGCCCGACTCTTAGTACACTAACTACCTATGTTTGGTGTATGGTTTGACGTACCTCTCTCAGCATACTTAGGAGAGCCGGCGTGGTACTGAAGGCAATCGCCCAGGTGCCCCCTTGAATGAAGGTCAGAACCGCCCATGCAGTCATCACACAAATTCCCAGAAAGACGAACGCGAGTGCAAGGCTCCTGAAGTATCGCGGGTGTTTCTGGAAAAATGTTGCGGACACATCGACTAGCCGACCCTGCTTCACAAATCGAGATTGTTTGGGCGAATGCCCACGCTGGGGCCAATGGCTATTCTTGGGCGGAGATGTCGAATACAGAAACCAGATGTAATAGGAGGTTGTGCCAAGAGTGACAGCGAGTGGACCAAGGAGGATATACATTGCGATTAGGTGACTTCTTGTCGGGTTCATGATGCGTTCGTTCGAGAACATGGAATCGTTCGTGCTGAACACGATGTCTTGGTGGCACTTGGGGGCTTTATATAAGCCTTCCTCGCTACCCAGGCTGTTGTACCAGCTCGCCTACGGCATTCTGTGAGTAAACCGGATGTCTACTGGCTCTACGACCTTCCCATGTGTGCGTGGGTCCTCCGTTACCCATATCACTTACCCACATCGCGTGGTGCGACTTGGTCGGAGAAACCT
Source organism: Fusarium sp. MBC 438 (assembly GCA_030779245.1). NCBI lineage: Eukaryota > Fungi > Ascomycota > Sordariomycetes > Hypocreales > Nectriaceae > Fusarium > Fusarium sp. MBC 438. The sequence continues at coordinate 28,494 of JAPFTB010000269.1, forward strand.
CGCGAGTTTAGTACAGAAATACCGGCTGGGTGGCCCATTTCATGTCGAGTCTCTTTGCGCAAGGTCAGAATGCAAACAAGCGCCGTGTTAGCTAGAGCTCTATTCATTAGACTAGAGACTTCTATGAGCTAAATTGCCAATAGTGCTGGGGACGCGGGTCCTGGGAAACGCCGATTTGACCTAGAGCATACCATGGGCCATCTCCCTGTCTGGCATCATAAAGGAGAGTTGCATAATGCGGCAATGCTGAAACCTGACTCTTTACTTGGCAAAATGACTTCATCGTCTGACATGTATGAATGACCGACGTGCTGTCAACTTGGCAATTTGGCTCTTGACTTGGAGGCTGTCGGTTCTCTCGGGTGATTTAGTATTTGGAAATTAAGTTCACTAGCAAATTTATCTATAGGATCAGCATCTTATGCGTCTCTTGTTCTGGTGGGCAGTGGGGCAGTAGCTGGCTACTCTCTTCGAATATGGGGCCATTCCAGCATGAGATCGAGGTGAGCGAGTTGAATAACTAAACCCGGTGTAAGAAGACGTCGGGGGTTTCCTCCCCCAATTATGACTGTAGTGGTGGCATCTATGTTGACTAAAGCACTGCTAGCTAAGTTTCGATCGCGTGCAGAGATCGGGAAGCCGACCCGTATGACAAAAGCGGGGCCCTGAGGCTACTCCGTAGGTGCCTGATATATTCGTTTGGTGAGATCGTGGCAAACATGTTCAAGTGATTCCAGCCTTGTGGAGAAATGGAGCTGCCGTGCTTCAAGAAGGGGGGTGATGTGGTCTTTCATTCTCGTTAAGATGCCAATAGTTTGATAGTAGGTCGTTAGATCGTTGATTCTAGGGTGGTCATCGAGTCAATCTGGGCTGTTGAGCTCAAACATGAGTGGCACCGTCTTTTTCATGATCCCCTCACACAGCCCACACAATTCACTAGTTGATACATCTTGTCCACCGGATGTGCAAATGAATTAGGTTGATTGCCACTCTGTGCCAACTTTTCAGGGCCCGACGGCTATATCTCATGTTTATTCGGGTCCTATCGTTGATTGCAGGGCGCTGTCTATCTATTGCCCTGGCAAGCTCCACATAAGTCCATCCTTCAGGGCTGAATGTGAGGTCAGATCTTGCACCTTCGTCTCGAAGGAGGCCAATGATTTCTATGGCCTGCTCCGACGGTAGGGCCAAGGCGTAAATAGTTGGCGTGGCTCCTTCAGTGCCTTCGATATCCGGCTCAACATGGTATTCGTCAATTATTCTTGTGGTTTCCTTGGTCGAGCCTCTTCCTGCCGCAGCGTGAAGAGCGTTGACACCGCTGCAGTTGCTGGGATGCGCCCCCTGTCTGAATAGGACAACTGCCATTCCAAGATTACGAAACCATAGCAAGATAAATAGGGCCGCCAGACAGGGGTATTCAGGAAGTTCGTTGACGTCTGAAAATTTGAGGAGGATGGTGAGGAGATCGATGTGACCATAGACGGCGGCGAGCTGAAGCGGCCTAACATAGATGGTCTTTTCAGACTCGGGGGTGTCTCTATCAAAGACGAGTCCTTTCGAGAAGTTGTGAAGGGGAAGCATAATATTTTGCTTTGTGGTGGTTCTTTCAACTCTGGTCCAGTTCCTCAGCTCCTGCTCCGGTTGTCCAGTAATGGCGATCAGTGTTTCGGGCTCCTTGTATAGACCATTCATGATGACTGAGAAAAGAAACGTTTGCGATCCATCTTGTCTGATTGTACTGACTCAGTGGGTCCGGTTTGGGTGTCGTCGGAGTTGGAGGCATGTTTCTGAGAATGAAGGGGGAAAGAGATGGACATGGTGAGGTTTCGAAGGGAAGCCTATCTAGATGTTTATGTGCTATGTACCTAAGCCCCTACATAGGCTGGTAAATATTCCGGCCTCAGAGTCGTGGAATGACATGGGACCTCCGACTTCAGCATTTGAGAAGGCCAGAGCCTTGCTTTCAAATGCTAAAGTCGGCGGTCTCTTGCCAGACCCCGGAGAATAAAGGGCGTACTAATGACTAGCGGGCAATCCAGTGGGGAAAAACAGAGATAAGAAGGGAGGTCGGGTCACATTACAGTGGAGAGTAGATTACCAAACAGCAAAGTTAATCCTACACTTATCCCTCTTACATCCGCATAAAAGGTATAGTCAGCGCCCATTACTTGATATCAGAAGCAGTACCTCCATGACCATATCGCCCATATTTGAGCTTCACGTCACGATAATGACACAAACCCTAGATTTTATGAAGCTACCCCCTGAAATACGCTGCATGATATGGAGCCTGACGCTTCCCAGCGCTCGAGTCATCACTATACGCATGGAGATCAGGGATTCATTCCTCTTCAGTGTCCCAATACCTCCTGCGATGCACATCTGCCAAGAATCTCGCCGAGAGGCGCTTAAGACCTTGACGCTCTTTGATCCCGCCGCGTCTAGTGGATTCGGACCTATTTACCTGGACCCGAAACACGACATCATTCACCTCGACATGCATGATCGTTTCGCGGTTGTCAGCAAACTCTTTCCTCAGCTCAATGACATGCACACAATCGCCTTTCCTCTCGACACCATGTATACCTGGCCTTGGCGTAAAGGTCCTCCGAAGCCTTGCTTCCGAGGTATGAGAAAGCTACTGTTATTCGAACGCGAGACGGCCACTGCTCAAAAAGAAGAGGGCTGCCACGTCGATATTAAGCCATTGTCGGCGGGCTGGGACTATGGACTATGGAAATCCACGTGGAGGATCTTCATTGAGAAACATCAGCCATTTGGTGATTGCGCGCCAGAGATCCAGTTTGTTGTTGTCAAATGTAGCTGAGGGCACGATTAGCCAAAACTGCATCTATTTACCGTATTCTGTTATGTAAGCTTAATCAACTGAGGCAAAGAATACACTTCCATCCGCCATTTCACAGGACTCTTCACTCTGTTTTCCTTTTTTCATTCTGGTGCTTGTTCTTCT
>JAPFTB010000270.1:0-21468 GCA_030779245.1 Fusarium sp. MBC 438
CCCCCCCCCCCCCCCCCAATATAGGGTTGCCCATTCTGAACTTATCCTCGAGCTCAATGCCTTCCCTGGCCTTGTGGTCCATGATTCCTGACACCGCCAATTATTGGCGATATGTACTGACAAGCTAATGTCTGAAGTCCTAAGAGAGTCGAGAACTCGTGGCCAACAGAGGCCAGGGGGAACAGGCGTTATATGAACTTGAGAATCGTCATGGGCTAAAGAATCAGCAAGCATATATATGTTACCGTCTCGTCTGCGGAAGCCTCTATGTGACAACATACAGCCCTCAAATAGTGGACCTATCAAGGCTGTCTAGCGGTAAATTGGAGCTCAGAGGAAGCAGTTCGGCATGCTGTAGATATCTGTTGTCAGACTGAAAGGCGATACAGAATCAGGGTGAACATGCTGACTCGACTCCTGGCCGTAGAAATGCGTCGGCTCGAAACACCGAGGGTTGCTAAGAGTTATCGGAGGAATTGCGGCCGCTGCCGGCATGGCGATAGTCCATAGAGAATCAGGTACTGTCGTCGAATCAGACCCCGAGGGGCTCCATAGGGAGGATTCCTGACCACGCGGCTGAGCGACCTGTGCGAAGGTAATCATCTCGCCGCCGTATGCCACTCCCTCCATTAGCACGCTGTTGTTGCGCGTAAACCCAACAAACTCAACATAACCTGGTGGACTCCGCAAGGGTTAGCTCTTGCTCCGCAAAATTAGATGATCCTATACAAACATGATGACGCGACTGTCTGGCACAGCATCGTTGTTGACTACGTAGCTCGGCTCTTCTACAAACCACGGCCGAGGACCGGTTAAAATTGGAACACAATCTGTGCTAGATGTAGTTAACCGGCAAAGTGTAGACTCCCCAAGATTTTCTGATAGATTGCTGTAGCCAAGAAGATTAGGTTTCATGTTACCATCAACCTCGGCAACTGACGCATCATAGGTTGCTGCCGCTTCTGCCAGAGTCCCCCAAAGAGCAGAAGGGTATTGGCCAGGAGACTGCTGTATTTCATGCGACATGGTTTGTGTAATCGGTGTTAAAAGCTGATTAACGACCTTTAAAGTTGCCGGCTGACTATCGACAATGCTCATGCTAGATGAATTCTGACTGTGTGGTGGGTAATAGCATGGCCTTCCTGATTTGTTGCATCCGCTGCAATTTGGGCGCACTCTATCACACTAAAAGATAGCTCGAGTCAGAACATGCCGTCGGGAACATAGTACACAAGGAAGACGACCCCCGCTCACCTTTTTCTTTCGCCTTCTGCATTCGGAACAAACTTTGAGGTTGCGTTTACGGCGTATTGTTCTTCGTAGCGGATAGGGGCATGCTCGCCCTAGTAGGTCACGTCGCAGCCCCGTCTTGTTGTTTCCGCGCAAGAGCTCTAGTGCATCGCACTAGAATTGGAGAGATGATTTTAAACTGGCGTTCGGGATTCAACACTGGGGAAAATACTGCGTTTGCTTACATTGGCTTGTTCATCCACATTCGAGCTCTTGTCCGGGTGCGTGTCGGGCGATCCGCCAGTACCCGAAGATGCTGTATCCAGTTCCGGCAAGCTTAGGGCGCCGACCGTTGTCGGTCCGGACCGACTAGTTGCTGTGATCGCGCGTAAATGTTCTGAGACCAACTCGAGGGTTCTTGGACATTCATCTCTGGGTCCCACGACCTTTGATTCTAGCTGGATGTGCTCTCCGACTGGTTCTGCACAGGTGTTTGCCACGAATTCATCAACTCGTCGATAGTCAAGCTTGAATTCTAAGGGCCCGGGAGCTGAGGTGAAGGTCATCTTGTCGGTTGAAAGATTTTTTGTAAAGGTTGACAGTATATTGGAGACATCATCTTACAATGAGGCCCTTTTTATACTTGATGGATCGAGTCCCATTTCCTCTCCCATGTCCCCCTCTTCTCTTCTCCCCACCCTCCTAACAGGCCCAGGCACAGAGGCCTTACCAAATATGCGCGTGTCCCCCGCCAACATACCCACCGGCGCTGCATGTTTCGGGGGTATATCTTTTCATCAATGCTGAGAGGGGCTTCATGTGCAGCGCCCCCCCAGAAATCAAGCCCTGATGGTGACTGGCGAATGCTTAGGATGACTCGATGGTGAGTCAGGTCTGCCATATACTCTTTCTCCGCTGTGACAGTGATATTATGCTCGTTCCATCTCTTCTGCATTCCCACGCAGCAAACTGACACTCTTATCCATTCCTAAACCCCTCATTACACATTTTGATACACATGAATCATGAGTGTGACGAGGCTTTGCAAAGGATCGGCATCACATCACCTGCGGGGGCGCAGGCACACTTTCTGGTGATAATGGAACCCAACGACCTAGCCAATTTCTGGGTAGTTTTGCCCCCCCTCTAACAGAGATGCCAACTGTTTGGAGCTAGGCGGTTACTCTCAGAACTCTATCCCTCATCGGGACGCGCTCATACCTCTTGGATATTTTTAAGGATGTAGTGATGAAATCCAATGGGATGCGAGCGGAGCGTTGAAAGCAGACCATCAAAGTGCTAGGACATTGCGGGAAATCAGAATCTGGTTAATCAATCCGTACTATAGCAAGCCAGAGATAAATAGTGTCGCTGGGGCTCAGGATCATCCCCAGAACGCGGAGTTGCAAAGACAGTAACGAGATACTGATGCATGCATCGCCCTCACACCGGATGGAGGAACCCCCACATATGTGATCTCCATCCTGTTTACGACTTTCACCCCCAAGCCTCATCGAATCGCAATGACCTCAGAGTAAATGAAGACAAACGAGTCAGTTTGCAGCCGCGCTCCGCTGAGTAAAGCAGAATTCCCATTTGCAAGTACCCGTAGCAGCGCTCTCGCCTTCATCTACCACTCTCCACCTGAGGAAGTTTTACTCAACGCAAGCTTATAGTATAGTTCTCTAATTTCCACTCAAGCTCACAGAGTTTCATCGCCAGAGCTTTTATCTTAAGTACCATCGTCAGAAAAGTCTAGGCAAAGCCAACCATGACGGGCGATTGGTCGAGCTATGGCTGATGTCGACGCTACGACTGCTGCGGTCTGCCCGAATCAAAGATGTCGTTGGCTGTCAAAGCAATGATACGGGGCTTGATCGATGTCACAATGAAAAAAAAGAATTGAAAGAAATGATGGTGGCAAGATGAGAGTCAAAGCCAGTTGCAGTTGGCATTCAACGAATAGAAAGTCAAAAATGAGGCGGGTGGCGCGTGCATCAGCATAGTCCTGACGCATGTTCTGTCCAATCAGCACACTCTTCCGACGACCCAGCAGGTCGGCAAATCCCTAAATGATTGGCTGTCTCAAGCATGATGAAACCTTTTTTTTTTCTTGCTCAATCTCTCGCCTTTTCGGAAAGGCATATCACACCGAGCGCACTCGAAGCGCTAGAAGGTTAGTTCAAGAATTACGAGTAGCAGCAGCTTTGCTCGAAGCAAACAGCTCGATTATTAATTATCAAGTATCGATGTCCCATGTCTCGCTGTGATCATATCCATAACACCTTGTGGTCGACTCTCTCCTCCCCTCCCCCAACTTATGTATGTATATTTTTGTCTAAGGGCCAATCAGCCCGTAGGATCCGACCTACTAGGGAACAAAAGATTTTTACGATCCTTCAACATTCACCAAGCAACATCCGCGGGCGCTGTACAAGAGCTCATACTTAGACGCTCAATATGCTAGAATGAACACTAGGCGCGCCTGATTTCGGCCATGGTCAACATCGTCAGCGGTTGAACTGATGGAATAGAAACATTGCCACGAAGGGCCCCGACAGGAGACAATAATAAGAGAAGCATGTAGAATACCGAGCGCGCAAAGAGTTGAATGCAGATGAAGGAGATGGGTAAACTGACAAAGCTGATTGCTGGGTAATATAATAGGTGTCACGGTCGCTGTCAAGATCAGGTCGTTCATGCAATAGTGTCACACGGATAGGGCCTATCCGAAGGATCAAACACACAGAAGTTTCAGTTCTGGCAGTAGACTTCAACCATAAAAGAGTAACCTTGAGACGCTCATTGGATACTGTAAAATATAAAGAGTCATCCCCAAATCCGTCCCAGGCAAGAACTCCAACTACGGGAGCACAATCCTCAGCTCTTTTTTTTACTTTTATCCTTTCCTTCTTTCTTCCCCTTCGCGCCGTAAATGCGAGAAGCAGAAAAGGTGCCCGGGGGGCAAAGAGTTTGTCTAGGATTAGGAGGAAACCGTCTGCGGAGAATATTGGCGTATTAAGCCCATCGTAAAATCAAAAGCCTGATGTGTCCCCAAGAAAAAATATAAATGAACAACTTTGCAACGCGATGACAGCTAAACAATACGGTCTTTGAGTTTACGAACACCCAACCCCATCTTCCTTGTGGATCGACCATGAAGAAATATAAAGGGCATTCAGCGCATGGTGCTACAAATAACAGCGAACCTAGGCCAACTAAAGGCTCTTTGTCTAATGCAGCCCGGGTTGGAGTTATTATCGCCGGAATCATTTTTAGTCTGCTGTTGATCACATTCTGCTATTATGCGGTCAAAGGTTAGTCGATAACCCATCGGAAGGTTTTGAATTCCGATATAACATGGCAATTAGGTACTGAGACAATAGCATAGAGCGGCGCCGTGCGCGTGACGAACAAGACACCTTCAGTTGGCAAAAAGTGATTCGTAAGACGTTACGTGCTGCCATCTGTTTTTGGGTGTTTCTCCCGGTTTATGCCGCGCATAAACGACGCAAAGCAGCTAAGGTTGGGTCATGACAAAGTAAGCTCTAAAAGAAATCTGAGTGCTCTCATTTCCCACGCTTTCCCATGTAATTTCCCAATTAGAGGGGCCACAAAACAGAGTCTGGAGAGAGGGCTTTCTTAGTTGCTCTTCAGAGTATCTTCATCCAGCGCCTGGCTCTTATGGGATCGATTATAACTGTAGTGCTGTCCATAGTTGGCAAATAAGTGATAACTATACCATTCAAATACTACTATTAAGCACGCAGGAACAAAAGACACCATCTAATACAGTTTTATACAATTCGTTGCGCTATGGGTAGATGGAACCCCTCCGGGTCTGGATGCGTCCGCCTTACGTTTCGTTTGATCTCTGGCAACCGATTATCGTGGTCTTAATTCTCCCCAGATACTTTAGTGAATAAGCAATATACATCATCTCGCAACTAAGAGCCCAGAGTACATATTTTGTTCGGTAGGTTTTCAGGGTTGGAATGGGGTTGGCCCTTGTTGTGGTCAGCATATGTCGAACCCGAACTTCACACCAACAGGTGTGGCTATATGTTATTTCGTTCCCGGCCACTCTACCGGGAAGGCCTCGTTCCAGGTAGACTATCTAGGGATAAGCGCACAGAATGTCAATCGGAAGGGAAATCGGACGGCTCAGCAATACCGATTTTTACGGCCAAATAGCGGCCTTGCGATCTCGTATTCTGCTCATATTGTCCTATTCCCGCCTATTCCACGTCCAAAGTATGATAAAATAACAAACAGTGGCCCGCTTGGAGAATGAAAGAACCCAGAAAGCTACGATTGGCAAGTGGTCGGGTCTGCACAATAAATTCTTGTGAATCTTTCGTTGCCTGACATGTCAACACTTGCTGATCCCTCTGAGCCATCCGCGCCACACCTGCTTAGCGTTCAAGACCGACTTAGGACTCTACAAGAGTCATTCAACTCGCTTAGCAACGGTTGGGAAAATGCTCGATCGTTAAACGACTTTATGTTGAACACATGCTCATTAAACAGAGCCACAACTCGTCCCGTATCGGAATCGGTGTTACTTGAGCGAAGAGACACGATAGCAGAAATCATAGCCTTCATGGAGGATCTGGGTTTTCGTTTGTTCTGCGTTCAACAACAGGCGTATGATCTGGAATGGGAGGGGGAAAGCGAAGATCAAACCACTCAGAAGCTTGGCAGCCAATTCGATGAAATATCGGACATAATGGCGCAAGTGAAACGAAACACCGAATCGCTGCATATTGAGACAAATCCCATGACCGAAAAAGCATCCAAGTGGATGATGCCATAGCAGTATTACATCGTTTCTTAGGCATCGAACTGGAAAGTATTGAAGCAGATGGATGGAAGTATTTCAACATCAGCGGTCCATGGCAGGGCAGGGTGATTCGTGCCAAAGTGGTTGTAATCACACCTTGCAGATTATTATTACGTGTAATAGAGATCTTGGATTATTTTGTAATAGATCTAGGAAGTAACTCATCCAGACCTAGTATGCTATATACTTGCTCCATTGTGGGAGGAAGTCCCCATTTCTCAAATAGCCCAAGGAAAATAATTAGCCCCTGATCTAGCCGCTTGTGCAATGGAGGTTCAGTAATTCTAGGACAAAGTGATGCAGCGGGCGTCTTGCATAGCTGGTCGAGCAACGGCATATTGGAAAGCCCACTCCGAAGGACAACCAGAGACACCGCTTGTGATCAAAGACCTGTAGCAATATCCAGAACGAGATGAAGAAGGTAAACTACTGTACGAGGTGACTGCCAAAGGTGTCGTTAACACAACAGATAACCTAGGATGGAACTTGACTGTGAAATATGCTAAAGAAGAAATTGATGCATATCAGCAGATTTCCCACGCGTTAGCCTCCCCTTCCGCCTTGTTTTATCCGCATCTTCTACTATCGTCGGTTTTGGGCGCATTTTGGTTGTCATTTTTGGCAAGCATTGAGATTTGACGGACATTTACGGCCATCCCAACCCCATCCGTACTGACATAACAGATCTTCAAATCTCATTCTAAGTCTTCTTTTGTGCTCTAACCTCCTACATATTTTCATTTTGCCTTAGGCACTAGATTCCTAAATATCAGAGATCTCTCATAATTCCTCGCCGCGGATAAATGCCGACGCCGTTGGCCACCCTGGATCGACACAGCGCATTCTGGCTTTCAAAACCGGCCCCACACGGGGATTGATTCCTGCTTTTTGCTTGAGCTGCCATAAGACACAAGGAGCCTTATCTGAACCCAAAAGAAGATGTCGGACATAATCTCGCAACTGCCAAACGAGATTCTACGAATCATTATGGAAAATGTTGGGTACTCCCCCAATTCATCTCCTTTTGTTACCGGTACTAGTGGGACAGAAAGTTATCTAGTAAGGGTCCACTGATACAGAACTTAGGTCACCTCGATCAGAGATCTAAAATCAGCGACTGAAGTCTCGAAAAGAATCCGGAGCGTTTGTCTACCAATTTTTTTGCAGTCCGTCGAGATTAGACCCAAAGGAATCTCACAATATGCAGACCCCCAAGGCTTACCACTACTCTATCTGTCCCCGGTATCCTCGAAACATATCAAACACCTGCATTTCCGAAACAGTCTAGGAGACTGTTACCGAAGTTATCGATGTCCTCATTCCAATGGGCCCTGCAAGGCAGATCTGGTGGTATACGATTTGGACGACGATGATTTATACGATCTGGATGATGGCGATTCAAGCGATGACGAACTAGACTGTCTCGATGGATTCCATTGGGGCACGCACTCTCGATATTTCGATTACCTCGGCTTTGCCAGCGGGGTTATTGTCAACGGACTCCCATGGACAACTCCGAAGCTTCAGGTATGCCCGACAGAAACACACCAATCCGAAGAGAAATCCTATCGAACGTTCCTTAGTTTAAACTTATGAACCTGCATCCCGGAAACAATCCTAGGGCCGAGCGGGATCATGACTTTGCGGCAGGATTCAGTCGAGAACATATCTCTCACGACCGATCATTATTGCTTCATTGATGATGACAGCATGATTACATGGTGCCCCCACGCTTACAATCAACGATCTACCATCCATCTGGATAATTTCAAAAACCTCAAATGCTTTCGCTGGAGAGGCCCACGCCGCGAAGACATCGATACCCTATCCAGCGCTATTAAGAACAATCGGGCAAACCTGATAAAGCTTGAGCTTGACTTCGTGGGTTGGGGTGACGAGCACGGTGACTGGTTTCCATCCACTGAGAAATCGCATGAATGTTCATTGTTGGCGCAAATTTTGGGTGCGCCTCCGTATCCTCCATCACCTGTTTTCCCGAAGTTGTAGGAACTGTCTATCTCCTACTCCCCGATTGAACCCGCATTCGCTTCTGGACTAGACATGCATTCACTTGTTTCGCTCAAGCTGCACTACTGCGGGCGGATGGATAAGATTTGTGGGGAAAATGTCTGAGTCAAGTATCACGCTGAAGCTGAAAACATTCGAGATCTGCGACTACGGGTTCAACGACGGATCCGAAAGGCAGAAGGCCATTACGGACCTCTTGCGGTCTTTCAGTGGATTAGAGAAGCTCCACGTGTTTCTTGGCCCCCCAGGGCTCACATCATGGATTCCCACCCCAGACTTCTGGTTAAGCGTTCTGAGACACCGTGCTACATTGAGGAGTTGCATTCTCGATCCGCTTTGGGGCGATAGAACAGAAAAAATAAGGTCTGCCTTTGGAGAACAACAGGGTTCAGTTCGCCAGCAAGGGGTCTTGTCCCCGCAACGACACAATATTCTCCTACAGCGTTATTGGGTTGTTATGAGACAAAAGCCAGGGCTAACATCCTGAGCCTGTTGGATGCGGAGTGCCTTGGTCTGATTAATGAGCCGACATGTCTTGTAAGCCTTGAGCGTCTTCTACGACACCACCGTCAGTGATCACGCCTTGGATGTTATTCGCTGACTACTCTATAGAGATGCACACTTCTTCCCTTTGTTGAATAAGACTGCTTGAGGATCATCCATATCCGCACCGGAGATAGTATGGGCAGCTCCTGGGAACGGAACTGGGTCTGGAAAGGCTTCGTAGAATCGGAGGGCAGGATGAAAAGGTGGAGCGGGAGTTATAGTGGCGCAGACCTCAGAGCGTTGTAACCCTATGTGACTGACACATACGCAAGGTATCGGCTCCAGGATAAGTTCTGTGCCTTCGTTGAGTGGGCGTTCGGCGCTGAGGGCATTGCCTTCCTGCGAGCTACCGTAGTAGGCAACTTCTCGATCAATTGCGAGGGGGAACTCAACCGCTTCAGTATTTGCCGAAATGAAGATGGGATCTTCACGTTCCTTGACGGGCGAGATGGACGACGGGACCGAGCGCTGGATGATTACTAGGACTTCTTAGCATACTGCCGATAGTATTCTCGAACTATTGATGTGTCATAATTGAATGCCGCGGGTCAGCTTCATCTGGAGACCCGTAGGGGTTGAGACTCGTTGCGATAACGGTTATTTTGTGATTTTCAACTTCCACTAGGATTTCAAGTTGGGAACCCTAGCTTGATTGGGACCAGTGGTCAGCTCGTGACACCTTCACACCGGCTTGTCAGGAGGCGACGGATGATGGGGATTATGGTTGAGAAGGCATAGCTCAAATACATTCATTGGATGAGAATATCCGGTATTCGTGTGTGGTTGAGATGAGCGGAAACCTCAATATCCTGACTTCATGACTGTACAACGGAGCCACCTGAAGCATCAGGACAAGTCGGGGCCTTGGCGGCACCTAAGTTCTATAGATGCCGACACCTAACCTCGTCAAATTTGCGTCTAAATACAAAATGAAGATTGTCATTAGCCAATCGTGTCGGTAAGGGGATTACCTCGGATGGCATGTCTTTGGCAATCACCAGGCTATTCTTGTTGCAGTAGTTTGCCACCAGCTACTCGAGATAGCTGGTCGGGATAAGGTTCGTGAAGGGCTCGCCGGGAGCATGTTGGAAGAACCGAGGATTCCCTCCCAACTTCAGGATTAAAGTTGAGGTTTGAAGTCCTGAACTTAGATCCTAGGACTGAGTTGGGGGAAAATGAGTGCTAAGCCGTTTCGGGCCGTTGAGCAATTTCTTGTACGTAGAAAAGGGTCAGAGACCGCGTCCTCTGACCACCATCATCATCTTCTTCATCGGTCATGACGAGAAAGCGGAGCTTTGGGCTTTCTTCCTCGGCGTGATCATCATTGCTATCAATTGATCATTTGCCCTTATTATTTTCTATGTTATTTAGATCACGGGACAGTGTGTGAGATCCCTCTTTTGAAAGGTCACTAAAAGGAAAACGCATTAGAAGATCTGGCTGTGTGGGTGGTGTGTTCTGTTTCTCCAACAAAGGACTCTCATCTAGGACTTTCTAGGACTCAAGTCCTGGAAGGGACCAGTCGAAGATATAAGGCCTCAAAGGTCCTTTGACTACAAGGAGTTAAAAACAAGAATGAAAACCATTTTGTTATCAAGCATACTCAGCATCACTGTGCAATTCAACAACAATTTGTCGTTAGCGATTGGGGCCAACCCTAAACCTTGCCGGTCAGTTCGCCCGGTTAGTCTTCGAAAACGGCCACGCGGGGACGGCTTTTGCAGCCTCATTTTCCCTTATTGTTGTTACAACACGTCTTGACAATGATCAGTAGTCTGGGGTTTTTCAAGATGCGGTCACATGGTTGGCCATTCTGCCTAAACCTCCGGCGGTTTTCATCAAGACACTACCTTGTGGTGGCTGCAACTCAGTTACTCTACAATACCCTGGCTCGTGGCTTGTACCTTGTAGTCGATAGTGGGGAGCGCCTCGCCAAAGTATCTCTACCTACTGACGATGCCAAAACGGAGCAACTCATGCCGCGAATCCATCGTTCTCAGCTGTAAAGACATCTGGATCATCTCGCCCATATGGCACCATCGCAAATCCTTGATTTGCGAAAGAGTGGGTACATAGTGCTCACGGGTATCAAACTCGATCAAGAACGAGTCATTGTCTTGAGCAGAGCGAAAAGTCCATTCCTCCCTGTTGTCAGACGCTGTTATAAACCGAAATCCGCGAGTGACGTATTTTTCTACGGCATTTTCCGCCCTTTGATGGACAGCTTCAGGGACTTGCCAGCGAAATGCTCTCTTCCCTGATGCGAGACGGTAATACAGATGTAAAGCGACATGCTTGCTCAGCATGCACTGCACATGGCTTCCGTAGAAGGACAAAATGCTCCCAAACACCGTCTGCGATAAGCCATCGGTGATGGAGGTCATTCGACGATCGATTGTTCCGATCACTAACTGGACGGACACCGCACCTCCGTTCCGATGGGCCGTGCCAGAGAGAACCTTCGACACGACATTCTCAGGATATCCATGGGTGATCTCTTCGTGCGGATGTAGAAGAGTCACACGGCCGCCCTCCCGTATGAAGATGGGAAGGAGGTCCCCCATCCAGCCGACCGAACCATTCTCGCGAACGTGCATTGTCATATCCCTCAATGCTGGGTACATGTAGCGGACGCTATTGATCACTATCCGCTGCTCCACCGACCATGAGCTTTTGTTAAAGAATGCCTCATAGGCGATAGAAACGATCTGGTTCTGGTTTAAGATCACTTCTGACTTCTGTCTCAACTGTCGAGCGGCCGACTCGAGACTGGATTCAAACCTCACACCCGACTTCTCCAGGGCATTCTTGACTGCTATGATCGATGGCAGGATAGGGGGCACATAAAAATCCCAATCGGAATCGTTTGTGGAAGACCCCGGAACAAAGTATTCCAGAGCTCTAGAACCGGAAAGTACTGCACCGTGTCTTGCCATCACCTCCAATAACTCGAGGCTGTCAGCAAAAGGTCCCATGCTTTGGAGGTATCGAGACGGATCGATGCGTTCAGCCAGAACCGGCAAGAGGTCATGTGTTGCACGCTTCAGGGATACAACGTCTGCGATTGGCAAGAGACCAACGAGGTGCAGGATAATTTCGTTCGGTAGCAGCGCGAAGAGCCCCGTTGGTGTCTCTATCATTTTGATTGAACGACAAAGCGGGACAGGCTGGTTACAACAAGGCCCAGGACCGTTGGAGCCCGGTCGCTCCCTATGTCACTTGTGTCAAGTAATGTGGTTTTCCCAAACTTGGAATTGATTGAAATCCAACGAGACTCGAGCTTGTGTAAGCTCCATGACACGCTTTTCAGATCTGAGCCTGGCCGCTTTATAGGGGTTGTTTCTTGCTCCGGATGGGGCATCTAGATTTGGCCGGGGCTCAAAATGGCAATTACGTGTCTCTGCTGAAGCGGGCTAAATAGTATCAGAGTCCAAGGTCTGCCGTATAACCTTCGACAGACCAGCCCCTAGCAAACCACCCCCACCCGCGCAACGAAGGAAAGATGGCTCTAACTGAGAGAGGGCGCGTAATTGACTCGATGGATATTGGCACGCAGGTGACGACCAAGTTGCCGACAAGTGGTCAAGAACGGTCAGCGTGACCGAGGACAAAGCGCTGTGGAATGAATTTACGGCAAGTCTGGTCAATATTCTTGCTTTTCTGTCCTTTTATCATATCTACAAACGTACAAGTTACTGTAGTAAACTTCATCACTAATAGACAGATGACTAGATCAAGAATAGGCTATAATTGACGCGTCCAACCAACTGTGACCTGTGAATGTGATGCTCTCCGAATACCATCTGCGTCGTCCCAATGTCCTCGGAAAATACTCCGCCGACTCAAGGCGAGCCTGCTACCGACCCTCAATTCTCCACCTGGCCGTGACAGTGTTCTTCTCCCTTGGAATTTGACCATTTTTTTCCGAGACTGCCGAACTTGCCAACAATAGTAGATTCACACATCTGTGCCTAGCTCATCCTCAAGGTCTTTTGAGCATAATGTATCTAGCGCAGCTTACTGTTACTCCGTCAAGGGATCGTCTACCGACGGACTGGCAACCATACAATCCAACATAAGGGCTGACACTTACGCAATGAACCCTCACACTTCCGTCGTGCCGAGAGGTACTAAGAGCGTCTCACCGTACAAATGGAAAGGCAGAGGAGACAAGAATGAGTCGTCGCAGACGTCAGTCGACTGTATATGGGCGAGGGTCTCTAAGCAGGATTTTGGTCAAGTCGTCAACGTCATTCCTTCCGGCGCAGACCCGAGAGCCTCAACATTAGCCAGTCGAACAGGCTGCTACATGATTATGCTAGAGCCGCCGCAGGATGTAGAAGAGAAGTCGAAAAGATTGTTGGCGAATGCAAGCGCGTCAATATGCGATATCGTAACCTGACATGGGATCTGGCAAGTCCACCTTCTCCCTCAGCTCACTAACGCTGGTTAACCTTGCCCTAGGACTGAGACTTGAAACAGGAGAAAGGAGGCTGTTTGAATGGCTTATGCGAAGAAAACTACAACTTGAGTGCCGTGTCTCTGTCAAGCTCAGTGGAAAAAGTACCCAAGGCCGTCAAGCGAATCCATGAGAGGTTCGAGCAGCCCACATTCATGGAACGCATCCAGGGTGGCGACATTGCACAGGGCAACTTGAGCGATCGCTGGTTGATGACAGGCTTTAGTTGCTCTTGCCAACATCCCTGCCGCTGTTAAGCGGACCTCTGTTATCTACAACACGACGGTCGGCATCTACGGGTTTGTCTTTTAGCGAGACGGGGAGTGGATATACTCCATCATTGACGATAAGTTGTACAGTCAAGAGCACGGACGTCTTTCTCTTCCCATAAAGAGTCTGTTTCTATAAAAATTAGGGGAGACTTTCCTCCCCCTTCACCATCAACCCAACCATAACACGCTCTTTCATACTCAGAAAATACTTAATTTCATCTCCATATTCTACAATACATACTGTTTTATTCAGCACCTATTCCAGCCATGACCTCAATTACTACTATAGAGCAGGCTGAGGACGTCGCAGGGTCTCAAAGGCGAAGTGTACGTGGCTCAAACAGTGCCGTCATTGATGTCTGCATCATTGCCAAACCATTGAGCGACACTCAGGAGAATTCGTTACGCCGAAGGATCGCAAATGAAATAGGCTCCAAAACTCTTCAACTCTCTCCAGGATGGGGTACAACACTCGTTGGGCTTTCAATCGGGCCTAGCCAACACCCTCATCAGCACGTTGAAACGAGATGGCTACGAGCCGTCTTACATTAGGCTACGAAAGTAAGTCAGAGCCTAGACCCCCATAACCTCCTTCTAACCTATCGGAATCATTGCTTAGTCCCTGCCAGGAGTCAGGGACGGAGATAAACCGGTGTCAGTAAGCAGGACAAGTATTCTACCAAGATCGATAGTTAGTCGCAGAGAGGCACACGAGAACAAGCTATTCTAGAAACATTTTGATTAACAACTACGAGTCTGCATCAGGTCGCATTCCAAGGCCAAAACCCCGCCCTTCTGTTTCCCTACAGCTAAGGTTAAGACCCTAAATAGTTTTATCTGAGAAGATAAAAATCAAAATCACGCAGCTTTACCGCCAATTTCCGACGCTTCTCCGACACTTACATGACATGGGTTGTAGAAGGTCGTAGAACCCGTTGGAATGGGAGACGGGGGTGGGCAACGGCGAGCCTGCGAGAGACGCCCAGGTAGCGTTTTGCGATGTGGCAACAATCATGAATTAAAGCTCGACTGCCAACGGCTGGCCTAGTGACGATGCGAGCAACTCCGATTTCTTAACCTCCGATAGCGAAGAGTCTCAACTAGCAGCCTTCGCCCCAAGAAGCTCGCCGAGACCCGCCGGGAGTGCCTTGACCTTCGTTCCATTTGCTGACTGGAAACCAGGCCAGTCGTACGAAGGCCAACCAACGATACGATATAATGTGGAATGGAAATTAATTGCAAAGAGTGGAGCGTAAGCTGGCGAATCGGAGTTGGATATCGTGATCTCGCCGCGCAAGTTCTGGAAACATGTCCTTGAGCCGAATGTGACTGCTGCGAGTACGGATAAACCCTGGAAAGCGGACGGGACGAAGCTCATCTTGTCCGTGACCGACCGTAAGACAGGCAGGATAACGAGGCGATTTCCAAAATTAGACGTTGACTGGTCATTTGTCGCGAAGAAGTTCAGGGAATGGAGTAAGTTTCTTAACGATGGCAGGAAGATCACCGTTACGGTTAGGTTCAATTATCAGTCCGTGGAGCCCAGAAAACTTGGTAGAGGAGGGGCGATAGCCAACCAACAAGAAGATTTGGAAGCCAGGACGGCCGGTGCAGGTCGAGGAGCATGCATCAGGAAGGCATACGCTCTCATGCGCTGCCCTAGGCCACCCTGTACAAAAGGAGACCATCGCTGGCAAAATTAAGGCAAACATCACGAAGATGACGGACTTCTGCTCTGGATATCTACCATAGAATGGCAGTAGTCTTTCGAGAAACCTCTCGACGACTTGGACATCCGTGTTTTTTTGATATACCTCGCAATAAATGACACCATCCAGCGTGTATGCTGGTAGCACTTGTACTCTCTTTCCGCCATGAAACCGTTTGAACTGGACGGGTGTCACCCCTTTAGGAGCGTAACCACGCCCCAGTATCGTCAATCCACGATCGCTCCCGCTTTCATCAATAAATACCATCTGTTCGGCCTTATAATGGGATCGTCGTTCGATGTAGTCGTCTCGTAGATCTTGGTTACGTTCTTTGGCGACGTTCTATGTGAGTTTCTTGGTCCAGCGGACTCGTTTAAGCAGTCTTCCGATTGTGAAACGTGACACATCTACAAGGTCTGTGGACATCCCCGACATCTCACCAGAAACTTACCTCATCCACCTGAAAGTGACAGGCGAAAGAGACCATTCAGCAAAGTCAATCGAAGAGGTTATCCGGCGAGAAGGTCTTGAGAGAACCGAGAAGGACAAGTTTATCCAAATGGGCCATGCCCACAACCTAGCTCACGGGAAAGTTTACTCTATCTGAATAGGGTTGCCAAGCTTCGCTAAGTCGAATCTTCAAGAAATGCGAACAAAAGCCGACGAAAAGAACGTCGCTGACAATGGGCGAAACGCCGTGCTAGGGGCCATGCTACCAAGAAATAGAAGAGGAAGAACTTTGGGGAAAGTCGGCGGCGAGGTCTGGTGTTTGAGCTAACCGGCCCCGATGGCCTACGAAGCGGGGCGGAGGAAGTTGGCCTGGAAGGGAGAAGTCGCTTCACCCAAACAGGAGGAGCCAGAGAAATGGAGAGCAACGAGAAAAGTTCCCAGGAGCATCGTTCTGAATCAGGGGCTTCAAACGAGCGGCAATGGCGACAAGGTCTCGGCAGAAGCTTTGCATAGTTCCCAGCGCATCACTCTGCAGAAGCTCCCCTTGCAGTATGCTAGTGAAAAGAAAGGAAACCCTCCCATATTATATGGCATTCCTAGCAGAAGCTCAAGTCAGTTGAGAAGAAATTAGACTTGGTCGAAGAGGTAAGAAGTGTCGTTGTCGCAGAGTCGTCCGCGTCGGTCCATCGGAGAAAGCCCTAGCCTCGGATCTCTGGTGGAGCACAACCCTTGCACGACGTGGCGGGGACTCTTCGGACTCTCCAGTTAATGACTGAGAAGCGCTATACAGCAGTGAGTGACGATATGATCGATGAACCAAGAGACGACGACATAGGCGAGCCTTCGGGCGCGGCAGCGCCCCCGCGTCAAACAGCCCAAGTTCAGTGAGTCTTCGAGCGATGGCTTTTACGACTCTGGCGAAGAGGAGTTGCCTGATCCATAGAATGCAATTTGCACTGCTGGCATCAGTGTATACGCGAAAGATCGAGACTTGGTGCTCCTGATAGTTGAGGGTAGCTTTCTGCTGGAAGAATTACGGACAGAGCGGATTGCGTAAGTTTCTAATAAACTGATTTGTGAACATTATGGCCCTCAGTAAACATGCTGCCGTCTGAATATGTGAAAATATCGTCGTCCTTCTTCACCTGCTGTAAGGGAAAGCTGCGCCCCACCCGGCCGGCAAGGTCTCCTAGCATTCCTTGGAAGCAAGTTAAGGACATTTCTAGACACTCAGAGTTGGAAAGACCTAAAGAGAAGTTGTTCAATGTCGATGCTGACTTTAATGGGAAGGTCGAGTATCGACTATTGACTTCTTGCGGCAGGTAGGAAACCGGCGCTTACTTACAAGCCCCCCCTCCAACGTAGTATAGTCGATTTATAGTGAATTGCCTTGATGTACTCATATATTTTCTTATAATATATCTATAAAACGGCCTACTTATTTCTAGGCATACCTCCCCCGATGGCCGGGGATGTACGCACATATGTTTTAACGCCTCAAAGATGATTCTGGGCCGTTTTGGTCTATGGTGCTATCGCGCTAGGTTTGAAGAATGAGAAATACCTATGATGCCATCGAAGAGTCAGATATGCGGCGTAATGGGCCTGATCAGCACGGTGGCAATTGTGAGATGTAAGATAGGGGATCCAAATAAGTCTGCTCCAGATAAAACTGCAGCAAGTCCCAATAGCGAGAAGTGGGAATGTCAATTAAGCAACCCTTATATCACACCCTAACGCAGATCTGGCCTTTGTTGGGCAGCCGTCTACTTTGTTGGGCAGCTGTCTACCTTGTGCACAGATGCTCGCAGCTCGCCCAGTAAAACAAGTTGGGGAAGATTTGGCCCTTCTTGAGGCCAGGTACATATAAGGCAGGTTCTTGCAATCAGACATCAACATTGCCGCCAAGCCAGGATGCGCCAATTTGTGATGATTCCGGATACCGGCTTACATCTGACTCCGAGCTGGCCCACACACTGTCTCGAATGTGATATTCTCACAAGGGCGCAATGGAAACTGTGGGGGTTTCAAATGCGAGGCGTTACTGAGTCTCCGGGAGACGATAGTAAACTATCTGAAACATCTACGCGGTGTGATGCATGCGCCTCAAGCTCGACCACAAAGCCATATCAGCTAGATATACGCGAAATAGCGAATTTCCCTAGTCAACCCGTCTAATATTATACAAATCAAGACCACTACAGCCAGTTCAGGGCTCATGGCTATAGCAATTACTTCGATATTAATGGCACGCATCGGTACTGTACTTCAGGTAATAAATGCAATAAATTGAATTACCACGATGGTTTTAATCGTTCGTTTTCCGTCCCAGTCGTTACAACTGGCCGCAGCACTGGAACATCCAGCCAACCCCTGAGTCCCAATGAGTCAAGTGAAGGAAGAGTGCGTTCAAAATAGCAGCCGAATTTCTTAGATAATCTTCAAGATGAGTTCATTTTTCGCAGTGGCTCTACTGTTCTAAGCCCTTAAGTAACGGCCTATTTTTCTGCATCACACGATAGCTAGGATAGTCATCTGGTACACCTTCACCACGGCCTCGTCACGTGAAATCCTGTTCACTTCAATCATGAGACGATCACGCCTCTTCATGGATCCCCGTGATCCAAGATCACCACAATTCATTAACCCTCATGATCCATTGAGATCACTACCTAGTATTTAAGAACGCTCGTTACGATCTTCTAGCTCAATTTATCCATGAAGGGCCGGGCTTCAGCAATAGCAAAGAACATATTAGAACACTCGTTACACGTTAGATAGAACACCTGGCTACCTCAACGATAAACAAATACAACTTGGTTATATCAACCTAACTCTAACCCTTGCGGGCAAGGCTGTGTGTCTTGGGGGGTGGTAAAGGTCCTTGATTGTATCCATCTTGAACAGAAATGATGCGCCGATGAGCCCCTCATTGACGTTGAGGCCCTTGAGACTGTTTTTTTAACACAAGGGCAATAACATCTACACAATGTGTTGCAGGGTTGATCAGCCTAGTTCAAGGTTCCTAGGCGGGTCTGGATTCAAAGGATTCTACTCCTACCCTATCCAGCCTTTCATTAACACGATGAGAGCAGCCACTGGACTTTCCCAGAGGGTTAGCGTTGTCCGTGTATATTGTAGATAAGACATGGTAATAAATTTGCTGTTCAATGATAAGATCAACACCACTTGCAAGACACGGCGTGGAAGCTTTGGAAAAGGGGGCCAAGGAGGATCTTGCCATGGTTTCGGGAAACGCTTCTCGGTTATTTTACTAGTAACATCAGGATGATTATCCCATGAGACCCACTCAACAACATTGTCGATTAAAGGGAGCAGGAATGAGTGGGGGGATTGCTAGCCATACTAAGGAGGCCGCAACCAACTTGGCGGGGTTACATTGGCTAATACAGAAAGTTAGATCAGCGACGCCGAAAGGGTAACACGATTGCAGACATATTGAGGGGAGTTGTCCTATTTTGCCAGTAAGGAGTGGCGGCTCGGGCAATAGGAACCAACTAATCCATAATAAAAAGCCTGCTTCCATTACAGACCTCACGCCTCCCAGTGTCTTTATGAGGCCATTTACGAAGTTTCGCATTTCAATTGGCGCTTCCAAACCACTACCCTCCCCCTTGGCGGCCCGCGTCATTCAGCCTTTTATACTTAACTTTCCGAGAATCTTCTCAAAGCTTTGGGTCGCATCTGACATTACTCTCTTCATTCTTTGCACTTTTTGTTTCCCCTCTCTAGATGTCTGCCGAAAGCCTTCGTCCGACAAGGCATGGCGGCGTCGTTTCGGTTAAGGCGTACTGCCGTCGCCTTACAAGGCTCTCTTCAGCTGAGCGGTCTTAGAATAGAAAGGCGATGCCAAGGTTGCTAGGATGGATTCGAAGCGATGAGGCCTGCGATACCTGAGTTAGATATTGACGTCCTCCGAGCTTTTCTCATGGCCTCACTCAATTCTTGATAAGTCGATCTGGCGATCTTAACTTCTTCTATCGCTATTTTGAATGTTATCTTGAGTTGGAAACCTTATTATTACTCTTTCTATTAGGATCTGGGAAAGGCCCTAGAATTAGAGTTAGAACTACCCTGTAGAATTACTTAGAGATATGGACTCGAGAAGGATTCTTAATATTAATAATGGAGTTCAATCGAATTTTTTACTTATCATTCCTCCGTAACATAGTTAATATTTTCTAGGTAGGTGGGAGCGTGGTTTTTTCGTGGTGTTCTTTTTGTTGTTGATTCATCTGTTGACCCACTCCGAACTAGCTGCTCTGGCCCTAGGAAAGAAGCAGTGACATGAGCTTTTCACGACCTGCAGTAGTTTTAGAGTACGTCGTGGACGTCCTACCTGTACCGTTAATAATACTGCATTACCTGGGTTAGTGAACATCGAGGCCGCATACTTCAGTCAATTCGGCCTTGCTGCGACATGACAAGAACCAGCTCGGTCGTTGGCAGATCCTAGTCACCGCTGTTTTAACCTGGTCTGATTTCATAACATCAGGGTAGTTTCTGTATTATTCGAGCCAACCTGACCCAGCGGTAGCTCAAGGCTAGGAACAAGTTAGGTATCATGCTTAGGTGATATTAGATTGGGTGAATTGACAACTACCCACCGTTCCCTAATCACGGACTCTTCCGGAGGGTCCTTGCCGGACGGAACGGCATTCAATGAGCGAGTACACTTGGTCAAGCCCGAGCTTCAGAGAACAGTCTCAGACTCCTGTCTCACAACGGCATTGCCTTGATGTCGTTGTTTCACTGCCTTTTCGTATGTGTCACGCCTCTGATAGCCTTGGTTGCTGTCAAAGAGCTGCCAGCCTTGCAGCCGGAGTCAGCACAAACCCGCTTTACCACTCCACCCATCCAGTTCTTGTAAGCCTGTTGATTGTTCCTTGATGATCGCCCGGTACTTTCATCACTCCCGTCGGATATTCTCGGCCATTTGGCTGGCCTGCTATCACTCACCCTGCCTTCCGATACTTGGAATGACAGCACCGGCTCCCGCTGTCCCGAGAGAAACAGGCGGGGTGTCGCTCCGAGTTTCAGGTGCTGGGTTGCCATTACATAGTCCCCAAAGCAACTTTACTCATCCAATGTCTTCTCGACCATGTTCAAGAATTTTTCGTTGTTAATCAAAGCTTGACAGTTCGCCGAAATGTTGTACCCCAGCCACCTAACCCATCTTTCCTCACCGTATTCCTCCTTCACAACCGAAACCTCCCTCCCTCCTGTTGGATGACTTCTAAACTCAACAAATTGGAAACTTTAACCCCCTCCTCAAGCCCCGGCAACGTGTACTCTACGACTCAACCTCTACAGCCAGCTTTCCTGCCTCATCCATTGAGTCTTTCCAGCCCTCTCAGCTGCGCAAGCAGCTCTGGCACTCTATCAACCCAGCATGTGTTTTCCATCACCGCCTTGACAAAGGGATAGCCTTATTCTGGCCCCGTAGTAGTCATGGGGTCATTAAGCTGTGGTAACTCATCGTGCCGTACGAAGCGCTTGTGTTCTGCGGATGCTCCAAGGCTGTTTGATGCTGCGAGGAACGCCTTGAAGCCCAGGATGGCCAACTGTACAGGGCCATCTGTCTCGAGCATGGTCCGCTGCTCATTGAGCCTGACCGCCGGGTCGATATAATGAATAGAGAGCACATTCGTATCGTTGCATAGCCCACTGAGCCAAAATGAAAGGTACCTCTCAGCAGGTCATGCAGAGAAGCTAGGTTATATCCTTTGCCACACGTATTGCTCTTAAACTGACGCTTCTCTTAATGAGAGTGGGAAGGCAATATAACATGGACAGAAGTGGACACCGAACATGAACGCTGCACGAGCGACAATCAGATTCGCAATCGCTACGGGTCGCCTTGATCAGAGGTGATCTACCCAAGTTCTACTAATCCACCAATCTACCAAT
>JAPFTB010000271.1:0-26595 GCA_030779245.1 Fusarium sp. MBC 438
ACTCTTTTCTCATACTTTACTCTTACCCCCCTCCTTCTCGCTTCGGGCTCTTGCATGCATCCTAACCAAAACGGAGCGTGGGCTTGCAGCTTTGTTATTGTTATTGTTGATTAGCGAGCGTATTAATGCGCATGCAATGGATGCATCACAGATTAGCGCGTCTCGTCTCACCTCGACTCGAGTTGAGACGATTACCTTGGTCGATGCTACCGGGCTGCAGAAAAGGCTGAGAAGCCATGTCACCAAAACAGACGACGAGCATGACAATCGATGATATGATGAGACAACATGATGAGACAAGCCACAGCTCCAATGGCTCATGGCTGTTTTGTACTGTATTTACTCCAATAGGACGAACGAGACAGGGGCTGGGCTTACATCAAGCTCTAAGCCCGCCATCGCTCTTTGTTCTTCCTCGTATCTCGTTTCGCAACCTCTGACTTTGCCCCTCACTCTTCTTCCCCAATTGATCATGCATTTCCTCAATTCTTTCCCGACGTGCATTGATGCACACGTCGGCGTGTCCATGTATCATCCCATCCCATAGCATACGATCCCATCCCATCCTACTCCATCCCAAGCCTCATAACCCTCAAAGCAGACATCAAAGCAAAGCAGTGCCAGGAGGGGGTATATAGAATTAGCTTCCATGGCTCCAAACGCTATCGACCACCAAAACAGATAACTCCTTCTTCTTTTCTGTATCCATGACGTTTCATATGCCATGGACCAGCGTACAAAGGAAAGGTTGGGCCTCGTCTAGGCATGTGGTTCCTCAGAGGCCGGAGCTTGAGGAGGGGTATCGAGCGGCTCGCAAAGCAGACAAAAAAGCACCCTGCTGGGTATCGTGACACCACTCCGTGCAAATTACAAAGGGATAAAGGTCAAAGAACAAAGGGAAGAAGGGTTATGACAAAGGAGAGAGTCCTCGTTGGACTAGAGTCATGGCAGCAAGGCAAGCTACGCCTTCTTTTTGCCGTGGTGTTGTTTGTATTCCGCCTTGACCACTTTCATGAGCAAGTCCTCATCTTTGATGGGTATAGATGACGTCAACGCCTTCATGGCGTTCTCGAATTCCGCGTCTAGCAGAACCTCCCGTAAGGCTTGAGCCAATGCCGCACTTGTAGCGTGCAAGACATCGTATTCGCCTGATGAGGGAGGGTTGGTTCCCGGCTTTCGGGGCACCGTCGAGTCGCTTGATGCAGACGTGTCGTCGCCCAATAGGAGAAAGACATCCCATACTCGCAGCTGCGCTGGGAAAGGGACGGAAAGGTTAAATAGAGTAAGGTACCAGCGCGTACCGTATGCCGTGGTATCGATGCAGAGCTCGACCTGAAATCGTTAGCGTCGGCCAACGGCATCATCAAGGAGCAATAGACTCTACTTACCAGCTTACTTGCGACTTCTTTGTTAAGCCAATTGGTACTAAAGTCGCTCATCGCAGCCATGAGCTCCTCAAAGCCAGGGCGGTAGAGTCGTGCAAGTCCACGCAGCTGCCACATGCGCACCAGCATGACAAAGCACTTCTCCTCATCAAAGTAACACAGCAGCGTCGCCGCCAGAGATGCCATGCCCTGTACGTAGCCCGTCTCGGGGAAATATATCGAGATGGCGTGAAGGACACGGAATAGCAGTCGTTGACCGCCTCGGTAACGCCGTCGAAACATGATATGGCGGCTGATTGTCCGAGGCACGTCCAGGTCAATCTGGACATCGTCCGGCGAGCTCCGTAGCTGTAACCGATGAAACTCGGCCACGATCCGATCCTCTGTGGTCGAATCTTGGTGTTCCCTGGCGCTGGTAGCCATGAAGGACCACCACGCCGCTCCCCGCCATCGATCGGGGATACCCTTCCACGTTCTCTCGATGAGTTTCGGGTTCTTGGAGTCAAACTCAAACTCCATGCCTTGGCCTTCGCTGCCTTTGCGGACGACCTTGGCCATTCTTCTCCACTTTTCTGATCTTTCCCATTCCTTGCGCTTCATCACCTCCGTTAACTTCTCGGCCTGAATCTCGTCGACAATATCTTGGAGGCTTGGTGTTTGGTTGAGCATATCTCCCGCTTCGTCCATCCATCGCCTGTCGCGGTTATGAGGCAACAGGTTGCTGGCCTGACGAATGACGGATCGGGACGACCGAAGCGACGTTGACAGCGATAGTTCGGATGTCTGTGTGTTGAGCGACCTGGCAGAGACCTTCCTAGTTGGGGTACGCCGACCACTGAGTGATGACGATAAACCATATGCATCTCGCTTTAGTAACACGTTACGTCTTCTTGGCGAGCCGGATGCAGATCTGGTCTCTGTCGGGGTGCCGATTCTTGGTGGCGGCACAGTAATGAATCCGTATCGGTCAACGTGGGCGCCCTCAAGATCATCCCAATCCTCGAGTCCACCGGGCGTCTCAAAGCGTGGGGAAAAAGTACTTCCAGACGCGGGCATTTGCCAGGCTGGAGAAAGGCGACCGCGAACACTACACAATGGGGAGGCGAGTTAGCATTGCTACAGTCCGAGATGAAGAAAGCTGGGACGTCAAAGGAAAACCATACGGGTCAAGTTCATTCTCCTCGGACGGGACCTCGGGAGTCGGTTCGAGACGTTCGCAGTACGAGCGCCTCTTACCAGGCTCACCGCGGGAACCATCGCCAACAGTATAGAGCGATCTCACCTTTTGAGATTCCTTCTCCACGTCGGCGGCCAAGACGCGAATGTCGGGGGGCGACATCTGGCCCTGAGGGGAACCCCTCCTATCCGATTTATTCATGTCGTTGGACTCGTCGCTGGGTCGAGGAAGAGACTGCGACACGGGCGTCGTAGGAGTGGCAACCCGAGTCGGCGTTGTGGGAGAAATGAGCGAGGGAGCGGTTGGTGTTGTGGGAGTGGCGCGTCCATCGTTGTCGATAACAGTTTTTGTGGTCGCGGGGGAGGGATCAAGTGACTTGTTGTCTTGGTCGGCAGCAGCGCCGTCGAGGGCGATAATATCCTGAGCACCAAACATGATGCTACCGCGGTTGGAGAAGGTGACAGAGTTCATGAAGCCATCATCAAGAAGACTATCACAGGGGATGGAGACGTCGAGGGGGAGGAAGGGGAGATCGCAATCAGATGAAATGGTCCCCGCCGAGGTGGTAGTGCTATTAGTGGAGGACCGGGATCTGTGCCAAAAACGGGAAGAGCCCTTGGGGGACCACGATATGGATGTGGAAGGCGCCTGCTTGGGCCCAGCCATAGCGGTAGCAGTGGCTGTAGCGTTGGCGGTAGCGCTGGCCGTAGTGCCAGGGGCAGCGGCAGCGGTGGACGTGGTGGTGCCGGTCGGGGTGCTCGAGTCGCTGGAGGAGCCCCGCCACAGGGGCTGCATTGGCGTGCTGAGCATCTGTGATAGGCTCTTCTTGCCAAGACGCTGCCCTGACCGCAAACTGAGGCTCTTGACAAATTTGCGGGGAGAAGTGGAAAAAGAAGAACGCGGTGAGGATGAAGTCGAAGGAGGAGGGGGGGCAGGAGGATAGGAGCTCGAGGTAGCAGCCGGAGCAGGGCACGACGGGGAAGAAGGGATTTTGGCTGTCTTGGAGAAGGGAATGGGGATAGGCAGAGCCCTGCTGGCCCGAGTGGGTGTTGCAGGATGCGAGTGGGACGCCGGCGGTGGAGGAGGCGGCGTGGTGCAGCCAGCGTTGGACACGACAGACGATGCGGCGCTGGACACCGATTCTAGAGGAGCGGTGATGCTATTCTGGTCCACGAATGGATCATCCATGTGCCGCACAGTCGTACTGGGCCGCGACACAACCGACGCCGCCATAGACGAAACTGAAGATGGCACCACAGCGATGCTACCGCAAGTCTGCTCGCACAGCGAGTCCGGAAAGTCGTCCTCGTCCTCCTCTTCGTGGATGGTTGAGGTGGAGTTAGCCCTGGCAACTCCCGAGTCCCGTTTCCACTCTTCCGATGCCGAGACGGGGGACGTCCGGGGAGACGGTGAAGATGAAGACGTGCCACGTAGAGCCGGGTGCTCCTCGGTCGGCGGAGCGATGCTGCCCGGAGGCGGCACAACCACAGGGCGGTGGTAAGAGCTGTGGAAGGAGCTGTGAGACGAGGCCGACGAAGATGAAGGCCGACGCGAGGGCCGGGCGGGATTCCGCGAGATGATTGGGATCGGAGGCTCTGCCGGTACAGTCTTCTCGTATCGCATGCCCACTAGGCTTGCGTCGTATCTCAAGCTGGCTCGGCGCTCCGTGGGGGACCGCGCATTTCCAAATTTGGGCGGCAACATGGCGTTTCTTTGGTCGAGTTTGACAATAGCCAAGTGTCTGTGTGTTGCTGTCGGTTGTCAACGAGGCGGCAACCTTTTTTTTTCTTATTGTGTGATGTTTGTCAGTGAGACCCCGGCTGAGAGGGAGGTCGAGTGAGAGAAGCAAATGCAAGGGAGCAATGCTATGCCGGGGAACACAAACACCAAGGCCCGAAGCTTGGGGTAAGTGAGAAAGCTGGGGCAGAAAGACCAGGAGAGGAACCTGGGCAAAGGGGGAGGGCCAACGGCGGATGTTATAGAGGAATAACGGACAGGTCGTTCTCTGGACCAGGCGTTCGGGATCCAAGGAGTCCAAGGGAGAGGCTTCGAGTGTCTCTGACGTCGATGACGCCTTGTCAAGGGAGAAGAAAATCCCCCTCCACACTGAGACTGTCGACTCTCAAAAATCGCTGGGGTCCCAAGCTGGTAGTCTCGACCAAGGGCAAAGTCCCCAAGTCTCAGACTTTGGCGGGATGAGATGAGACAGGGCAATCTCGCAGATCCGAACAAGCGAAGTAGCCGTGCAGAGATTCAGGTGTGTTGGGCAAGAGCCAAGAATTGGTTGATAATAGCGGCGGTAGTGGTGAGTCGAAAGGCGGGCAAAACATTGAACGATACTAAACACTCGACCGCTAAATTGCTTCCCAGGGTGAGACTGGAAGTGAAGATGGAAGCGAGACACGGGATCCAAAGGTCGAGTCGGTCTGAGCTGAGGCCAAGAGTGTGAGGGCCGGGTCGAGGTTGAAGAGGAAGGCACGAGGTTGAGTGAGGTGAGGTGAGACTCAAGAAGACGGACGATCCAAAGCGCGCGGTCGCCGTGCGTTCCTTATACATATAACTACCAACCTAACAAACGCACAAACACGCACACACGCATCTACATCTTTTTTAGCTCGGGATTTACGTCCAGGGCCACCAAGTGACCGAGCAGGCCGGTCAAACGCACGCAGACTCACACTGAGGGAGAAAAAAAACGACATAATTTTTTACCCATCCAGCGACAGCCACATCATCCACCGGCCTCTCGTTGGTTGAGGCACGTCCCCGTTGCTCCATAGATCCAAGGTGGACCGGCCCAGCAGGATCGGAAGTGGAAGCGAGGATGCAAAAGACGCACGAGGCGGCGAGACGGTGAAAACCCTCTGGCTCGATCTGGATGGCCGCTATCCACACCGCAACGCAGCTGGCAGCCTGCACCCGCACTAGGCCAGCCAGGGCTCCTCATCCAAGACGACGACGACGCTGGCCCGAGGATAGGACGCCTAACAACTCATCAACGTCTCGTCACGCACGTACGGTCGGTCTGGCTTTGTACTGTACCTGACGCATCACGCGCACGCACCAGGGCCGGGGCCAAGGTCAGGCCAGACTTGGGTTCAGGTACCTATGGTTTCTCAGTGGACATTCTGGGGAATACCGACTCTCTCTACAGTCTACGTGAGGCATACCATCGGCCAAACGCATTGCAACCCTTCCTGCGCAATAATGCAACTAAGAAGGACGTTTAGGTGCGGGAGAGCGCCGTCGGTAACGTCCAGTCCACCCAACCAAAAAGCATGTGAGGAACCGGACCAGTCGATAGCCTCCCCAGGCTGCCTCCATCCGTTCCCCGGACAGATAGAGTTAAGAGGCTTTCAAATGATGGAGGGATTTTCCATCCTGTTTCCTTTTTCTCAACTCAATCGGATCTGGTGAGACACACACCGTTACCCAGCTCAGTGTCATTCATTCAGCTAGACAAGGCTTTTGCCAAAGCTTGTTGCATTCCTGATGCAAGGGGGTGACCAAGACGAGAACAAAGACAACAAGAAGAACCTCTCGAAGCCTGACAGGGTGGAGCTTGGATGTCCGCCTCGGCCTAGGGCTCCCCGGCCTTGGCTTGGTCATCCAAGGCCAAGGCAAGCCGGGCTCAGAAGCCTGGTCTTTAACAAGTTGACAAGTCTTGCCATCGAACACAACGGCCTCTGACTGGTGGACGGGACGGGTCTGGGAGAGTTTTGTGACCTATCACACTCAGCCAATCGCCAATGTGTGGACCATCCCAGATATCGACAGGGGTTCTGGACGATAGGGCCATGCCTCTTTGCGACCACGTAGGGCAGGGCGGGACACACACGCAGGGGAGCGAACCTAGGTTGGCTAGGTAGGGCATGGGTCTGCAAGGTACCCGCGACCCAACCCAGAACAACCGAGTTCAAGACAGACGCAGACACGGGCTCAGCCAGAGACAGGACAGACACTTCAGGGCAAAACAGGGCAGGGCTCAGGGACACCCGGCCATGAGACACCAACCAGCATCTCGAGAATCAAAAACAGTGCTGGGTTGGGCTGCCCTGCCCTTCCCTGCCCTACCCTTGGCTGAGCTGAGCTGGACTGAACTGGATTGCCATCTCACCACGCTCGCATTGTTTGCGCGCATTTCCACGATCCGAACCCCTTATTCAAAACAAATCCTTCTAGACTCTCTCTCTCTCTCTCTCTATTCACCCATGCTTACCGGCCAGCATCCGTCATCAGCCACCTCACCATACAGAAAGTCTACTTGCGGCTCAGGATGACTTACTAAAAGCAGCATCTCGAGAAAACCACGCACACACGATACGATATGATGCGACTCAAGAAAGACGCCTTTTCGGAGACTTGGGATAACGCTCCCGCCACTATTGAATCAGGTTCCTTCCGTCAAGTCCGGATGTAGACCAAATCTTGGACAATACGACCCGGATCAAACTTTGTTTTTCCCGAGACGTGGTTCATCAACAACTTGCCCGTCATCTTGCGCCGCGTCTTGTCATAATTGTCGAGGCGCGATGCTGACTGCGTCCTACCCGGTTCTTTGTGGCTGCTTCGGCATGCCTCTTCTCGGACCGATCTTGATGCCAAAGTCCGTCATCGTCTTGTCACTTTTTCAATCTCGAAAAAAAAGCTTCTATTACGCCCCCCTCACTAATTAATTCCTTTGTTCTCAATGATACCCCCTAACCAGCTGAGCTGGCCTAATCATGTATCACTTTGATCAGCGCCCTCCTTGAGCAAACCTTAAAGGACTGCTCCCCCTTGCTACTCAACAGACCTGAACTCTCTTTTTTTTCTTTCACCGATATCAGATCAGAGAGATCTGGTCCCGGCAGAGAAAGCCGAGACACGGGCAGTCTGGCCTCGCATGCCTGTCTCAGCCATTCCCACGACGGGACGTGGTGATGGTTGGTGAGCTTCCGCGTATGCCCTGGTTGATCTACCCGTCTCCCGAACCTAGCGAAGCTTCCCTGCTAGGATCTGAACCAGGATCATTGTCTGCCCTGGTCAGCTTAGATAGGTATGGACGGAGAGCACCGAAAACACAGTAAAAGTGAATTGGACGAAATGAATGAAACTCTGAAGGAACAAAGGCCCATCCTCGAGAAGGGGTCTATCCATGGCAGGTTGGTCACACTTGAGCCACACGAAAGGAGAGCACAAATCACTAAGGATGGGGAAAAGCCGCGGCCGGCCACTTCTCGCGTGGCCACCCATGCCTCTCAGTCTCCCTCCGTTGGGCTCCCGCAGTCCACGTTTCCCACAGACCATGCCGGGACCCTCCCTTCCGCCCCCGGCCCTGGTGTGCCAACTCATCCCGACATCCACCCGGAGCCCAGCCCGTTGAGCCTCCCCCCTGCTGCTTTCACCCTTTTTTGCATCCTCCTCCGCGTTCGTCTCCTTCTTTTCATCGCGTGGTAGTGGAGAACCCAATGCCCGGAGTTGGGATGGCAGCGGTGAGATCTTCCTTCAGTCCTTCTATTGCTTTCCCCCGGGAACAAACGGATCAGGTCTGTCAAGCAAGGACCAGGGAAGACCAGTGCATCGGCTCCCCTTGTGTGTACAGATGTAGGGCACGAACAACGCACAATGACACCCTGCGGGAGGCGGAAAACTAGCATCTGCACCGCGGCCGTTGGGACACGGGGCAAAGGGGGAGACAAGAAAAAAAAAGTTTACTCCGGCCGCACACGGCGTGCCAGCTGTTGAGTGCATGCAGCAACTAGTTGACACCGCGTCTTTCTTGGTGGATACGCGATCCTTGCTAGGGCATCCCAGGCCCACTGAGCTTGAGCTTGCTTGCTCCAAGGTTGTTGATCAATTGCTGTGTCCGTCGACTCCTTTCCGCCTCAAGCTTGGCCTAGCTGGCGCGGGCCAGAGGGGATCTAGGAATAGTATCAATGGGGGTTTTGAGGCGGACAGAGCCAAGGTGCCAGCTTGGCTAGGTTGTCAATGCTCTGCGACACGGGACGAAAACGGGCAATTGAAACATGGGGATTTTCAGATTTCCACCTCGACAACTCCATACGCCTGAGCCGAGCTATACAATCTCGCGCTAACTCTACCTCGCTTCTTCTCTTCTCTTCTCTCGCCTCGGTCGTCTGCCTTTCCCGGTCGTCTTGTCCAATGCCCCCGGATATTAGCGCTCTTGCTTCCCCCCCCCCCTCGTGGTCCTGGCCACCTCGACAACACGGCCGCATATGTGTGTATGGTGTGTGCCCGCCACCTCGGGATGGCTGGCCAAGCTTCTTCCCCGCTGCCAACGCTCCTCTTGTCCCTTGCAGCTTGCATCGCAAATTTTCATCCTCATCGAATCGAATCGCCGGGGGACCTGATACTCGCACGCTGGCCCGTGTGGGGGTTTCTGCTTCGTAGACCCTGCTCTTTCGCTTCTCCTATCTCGACTCGATGTCGAGGAACAGTGCCCAAGAACTCTCCCTTGGTGTAGGCCAGTAGAACCCCGGCGGTCCCCCCTTTGGGCCCTCGAGCGTCTCGCTGGATAGCCCCTTGAGCCTATAATGACCGTGGCCCATGTCTTCCTTTCAGACTTCCTCATTCTCCCAGTCCGCCTCTCCAAACATGGGTCCCTTGCGGGTGCCCCCGCTCACCTCCAGCTTTTCCAGGAACTCGGGCGGCACCGTTGGAATGTACTTGCGCTCCCGCTCACGGTTCACTCCTCCAAATCCAGCGCCATATGTCACGAGCATGTCGGTCACTGAGGGCAACGTAAAGGGCAGCATCAAGGCAGGATCCAGAAGCAAGTGCTCGGGCGCGTCGTCGTCGTCGGACCATTCGTCCTCAGGAGGGCTACCAGGAGTCTCGAGATGATTGCCGTTTGACCGATTCTTGACGGGTGTCACCGGGCTGCTGTCCTGGCCCGACCGCTGTGGTGACGCCATTCCACTGCGTCGCCGCTCTCGCTTAAGTGCTGCCTCCTTTTGGATGGCGATGAGATACTTCATGGCGCTCTTGGGCAGCCCCTTTTCGCCCACCTCTGGCCTGTAGTGATTGGCTGCATGGATGAGCTGTTGTGGACTGAGCCGCTTGAGCTGCTGGAGTGTACCCACCAGCGCCTCCAGGTCATCGGCGTCGAGCGACGAGAAGCACTGGAGCCACTGCAGCAGCTGGATCACAGGTGCCAGGTGTCTCCGGGCCGCGTCAATCGTGGTCTCTCCAGACGAACGCATGTCGCTTCCCTCGTAGTGGTCTGCTTGCCTGTTATTCGTCCGTGCCCAATCCTCCAATATTGAGATATTCATGCGGATCTGCATGGCTTTTGTTCTGGCCAGATACTTGCGGTTCGACATGATGCGATTGAAAAGCTCTGCTCCAATCCAGTAGAGCAATTGCGAGATGATCTGAGCCGAGATGACCGAGTGGATGTCGTAAAGGTCGAGCACAAAGAGAGTCGATGAGAGTAGAGAAGTAACGTTTCTGGGAGCTGGCTTCGCGCGCTGCTTGGGTGAGGGAGGCCTGAAACGCTTCTCGATGGGCTCTTCCTTGACCTGAGCCTTTCGCTTGAACAACTTCCACTCATTCTGGAATGTGATGTCCTCAAATCCAGGAATGGTTTCATGATCCAACATGGCCACGTCCAATACCTTGTCCAGACGCCTCTCAGCATCTCGCACGATGAGAATGAAGATCTCATTGATGAGCTCAGCGAGCTGGGCTTGGAACTCGGCCGTCGCATGGAAGAGGCCAGCATCCTTTTTGAGGTAGTGAAGCAGGAGGGTAGCGTTAGAGATCCAGAATGCCAGAATGGTCATATCCCACTGACACCTCTCAACGACGTCATTGATATAGTCCATGGCTGAGACGAGGAGTCGTTCAAGCAGCTCCCGACTCGAATGGTAATGGGCATATCGGGCACTCAGGAATATCATGTTTGCCGGAACGGGTTTTTGCGACGGCGATCTCTGGGGCGTCATTTTGGTGATGATTATATCGAGGATCCGGTCGAGTTCGTGCTCCTGAAAGACGAACATTTGGTCATGGAGGCAGCGGTTCCAATCAAACTCCTGCTGTTCCTCCTCGAATTCATCGACCGGCTGAAGAATTGCGGTCAGTAAAGTTGTGTAGACATTTTGCATGACTGGTTCTCACCTCGGGCTGATCATCCATGCCCACGTTTCCCAGGTCAACTTCAAGATCTCGAGCACTCTCCATCATCAGCCGCCTTCGCATCTCATTCTCGGCCATCTCCTCCTCGAACCGATCCTGCGTAAAGCCAGGGCTGTAAAAGTCATCTGTGACGCCAGCGCTTCCAATATTGTAGCCATTGTCGTGGAGGTAATACGACATCTCGCTGTCTGGGGGGACAAAGTCGAATGCTGTTCGACCGGATGACGTCTTTTGGTCTGAGGAGGCATTGTTGTCGAGGAGGAGTTTCGCGATGCCCTTGTGTCGGTTTGTCATGGCCCACATGAGAGCTGTCCATTGATTACGATCCTGCTTGTTGACGTCGGCGCCCGCCTCGATCAGTGCCTGCACTACGGGTTCGTGGCCCTGTTCATTATGTTAGCGAGCTGAGGTCCAGGATGTCTGGGGATACCAACAAAGCAGCTCGCATAGATGAGCGGCGGTGTTCCGTCTTCGTCCTCGGCGTTTATATCGATATACTCCTTTGCTTTGCCATTCAATAACTTCCCGATCCTCTCGACATCACCGTTGCTGGCAGCCATATTGAGGGCTTTTTGGAGTTTCTCCTTCTTCTCAGAGTCTGGTAGCTTTTCGTCATTCACAATCTCATCCTCGTCTTCAAACCCCGACCCAGACTGGTGGGCGGCCTGAGCGGCTAGCATCTCCATGAGTCGCGTGTCGCTGTCCTTGGGACCCTTTGTGACATTGTCGTCGTAGTCGGGGTCGTTGAGCGACAGGTTTCCAAAGTTTAGGGGCTTCGCCAGGGCTGGCGTGGTGAGGAACTGGGACTGGCCTGTTGCGGCGTCGTCAGTGACGTGTTAGGCAATGGAGGGAGCCCAGCCCGCGCGGGTTCAGTCAAGTGCGCGGGTGGCAATGGTGATGGTAATGCGACGGACCTTGCCAGCCATCGTACATCTCGGTCTCGGTGACGAGATGCTCGTTTGGCACATGTCGCCTGTCGTCGAGGGACCTGGGGAGGTCAGAGGGGAGGGCTCGAGGCTTGTTGTCGGGCAGGCCGTCGGGGCCGAGAGAGTCCCCTAGATCCATGGCGGAGGGAGGGGCAGAGCCAGATGCCGCAGATGGCTCATGGGAATTTAGAGGGAGTCGCTTCGGAGAATGGATTTCGCATACGGTGTGTGAATAAGTCTGCGTTGCGTATTTGAACCGAGTTGCCGCTGTTGGGCGGGGAGATGTCGTTGGGCGTTGCGAACTGATGCCTTGTGGTTGTATTGATATCGTGCGAGGTGTCGTGGAGGGCAACCTACCCACTTGTCCCTGATGAGACTGGAAGCTCTGGAGAAACCGTCACCCGTCCCGGGGGGGCAGTTGCTCCATGGACACAGCCACAGCCGGTCGGGGGGGTACTTTGACTCTAGGTGGCCCCAATATGGGACTTACCCACTGAACGACACTGGAATATTCTCTTTGTGTCAACAAGATTACTTTTGCAGACATGAATTGTTTGAGATTGAGTAGTCTCCTCACTGCATAAAATACTACAAAAAATTCATTTAATTTTCATCATTGACACTTGTTTAACTGTGTTTGCATTGATCTCTATATAAGTTGGGCTCCCACATCTTTAGGTACCCTAGACAGCACGCTTGCCAAATGCGCGCAATCGCTTCACTCCGCCGTCGGGGATCATGATAAGCTTGACATGGGTGACCAGACGGTCCTTCTCCCCGTCAGCGCTCTTGAACTCGTGCTCCTGATCCGGCCCCGTCTTGCTCGGAGGCACAAACTCCCGCCAAGCTACGGCGTCGGCCACCGGGTCTCCGTGGCCCGTCCACTCGCAGCCCTCAATGGCCACCTTTTGAGGGTAGTTGCCCCTGAAGTGCGCCGTGTCCACTACGAACCTCTCGATGTAGCCCGGAGCTCCGAGCTTGATGATGGCAAAGTCGGTGTGGCCCTTGGCCCGCGATCGAGCAGTCTCCCAGCCGTCACCCATGTCCTTACCGCGGCCGGGCAGCAGGAGGTTGTCCTTGTTGCCAAAGTGCTGGTCGCTGCACGACACGGCGAGACCACCGTTTTGAGCCGCCGCGAGGTCGAAGATGGCGTCCTTGTCGTCGGGGAAGACGGGGACAGCGTGGCCGAAGAGTCGGAACCGCGCAATGCCGCCGTCGGGGTACATGTTGAGCCTCACGTGGGTGTACTGCTTCTGCGTGGGCGTCTTGAGCTTCCAGCCAAAACGCTCCGAGGGGCCGCACTCTTGCACACCGAGAATGGTCTCCCACTTGCCCCGGCCGCCCTTCCACGACGCAACCTCCTCGTCATCCTGGCTGAAGCATCCCTCGACCGAGATGGCGGGGGCGTGGTTGCCACTGAAGAAGGCTGTGTCGACCTCGATACCCTCAATGGTGCCCGAGGCGACGCCCAGTCTGATAACGACGTAGTCGAAAGGCTCCGAGTTGTGTCTCCGGGTCTCCCAGCCGTCGTACCAGGCACCTGTGAAGACCATCTTGCCCTGCTGCCGGATGGGGGCCTTTGGGTTCAAGAGGTTGGTGGCTTCGCAGAACCATTGGTCTGAGAAGCCGAGGACCTTGCCACCGAGGGCACTGGAGATGAGGTCTGCATTCACGTTTAGCATGAAAGATTAAGCGGTGCGACATATCACGAAAGTCTCACCAATGCATGTCGTGCGGAAGGTCTTGTCAATGTCATTGGCGGCAACGGACTGCGTCTCGACAGTATCGAGCTTGTACTCGATCTCGTCGGCAATGGAAGCCATGGTTGGTTGTGAAAGGAAAGGAAAAGTATGATATGATGCAGATGCTCTGACTCGGGAAGTGAGTGAGATTCAGATTCGTCGGGAAACAGAGGGATCGTCCTATCTATTTAACTCTCACCTAGGCTCGTTGGAGCGGCCAGTTCCGATGCGCCCACTGTCACTGCGGGACGAGGAAAATCAGGCCAATCTTGATGATGGGCTAACTGCTCGTTGCCAGCTTGCTCCTCCGAGTTCTTTCTATTGGGCGCCACGGCAAATGTTCTGATCGACGACAGATTCCCGTTGTGTGCGTCTGGGCCCAGAGCGGCAAACGGTTAGACGCAAAGAGTGTGCTTGCCCGCCGGCGGCCCAGCGCTGGCATCTCTGAGCTCCTTTCGCGGCGATAGTCCGGCCGGCCGGGCCACGGCCGAGTGGAGGGGCGGGCTTGGCCGGCGAGTTCTCGGAGCCTACAGCCAACCAGAGAAGGTCCTATGCGCGGGTCCAGTTTGGGGGGAACGGATAAAGCTCTTATCGATAGCCAAGGGTCAGTGAGAGAGGAGCTCTTTTGCTCGATCGTATCGAGTAATAGATTCTAATTCCCCCTCCTTCTCCTCCCCGCGTAACCCCAGCTTCGGCACTTTTTGTATCCCCCGGGATAACGAGATTTTTTCCCCTCCGTCGCTATCCCCTGACGCGATTACAAGGCGACATGGTGGAATTGCCGTCTTTATCACTGAAAAAAGTCTGACTACCCCGCGCGGTTCGTGAGTGTTTATAAAAAGGCGGCTTCTGATAGGTCAGACTCGAGACAGCCATTCATTGACGTCAACGTCAATCTTGTAATCAGCCATGTAAGGCAGGTAGGTAGCAACAGCCTCTTTGTAGGCACAGAGACATTGTGCACTCGTAATCAATCTAGACCTGTCCTTTTCCCCCTTCATCTACGTCAGGACATCCGCGCCTTGCTCTCAATCGCAGCAGCAGATGGCCTCGAAGTGACTTGCATTAACTCTTCAAGCTTTGACAAGACCAGCTCTTTTAGCTATTTCTCTTCTTCCTGGTTCCGCCTGCGCCGCCCTGCCGAGAACCTTGAGCATCACCAAACGTTAAAAAAGACACGTTGTTGACGACACGACCCGACACCTCTTTGGATACGCGCAGCACCTTAAAAGATGGCGAGTGCCACAGGTATACCGGAGCGATTCCCTTCGGACGCCGAAGTCAACGGCGCCGCAGCTCGCGAGACTGAACCGCTCCTCGGTCGACCTGGTGATGCTGCGCAAGAAGACGGCGTCCCAATGATTAGAAATCTGGTCCTCGGTAGGTCATCGGTATCCCTTCAGCTCCATCCTCTGCTGGACCTAATCATGCTGTTTCGCCAGGTACCGGCATCCTTGCTCAGCTCGGCATTGTGCTGCTGGTTGCGCTCATCTGGGCCAGCGTCCTCACCAAGCCATTGATCCTGTTCTCAGCGCACCCGCTTCTTCAGTCCCTCGCGATCCTCACGCTGGCCCAGTCCGTTCTGAGCCTGCAGCCTACGCACACGGCCGAACAGAAGCGCATCGGCCAGCGCATCCACGCCATTCTCAACCTAGTCGCCTTCCTCCTCCTGGTGGCGGGTGTCACCATCATCGAGTACAACAAGTTCGCAAACAATGGCGCTCACTTCCACTCGGCTCACGGCTACCTGGGTGTCATTACCTCTATCGTCCTGCTACTCCAGTACGCCGTGGGCTTCACCATGTGGGCGACTCCCCAGCTCTACGGCGGCGAACACAAGGCCAAGTCCATCTGGAAGTATCACCGCTGGAGCGGCTATGTCATCTTCACCCTGCTCCTCGTCACCGTCGTCACCGCTGTCGAGACAGACTACAACAAGAATGTCCTCAAGCTCAAGCTTTGGGCCACCATTCTCTTGGCTGCCCTAACACTGATTGGCATTTTGCCTCGGATCCAGAAGCAGAAGCTTGGGTTCAAGGCTCCCAACCAGGCTTGATTCGAGGGTTTGAGTTGTACCAAGAGAAGCAGTGGTTGGTATTGGTAGGATGGATACACCTTAGAGACAAAGGTTGAAATACGATGGGATTTTTATTCTTTATTTGGCGTTGGGAGATTATTGGCTGTGTATTGGCCTATATATTGGTTTCCTCGGCTTGGCGAAGTTTTTACTCTGTCTGGACGGAATAGACAAGATTGTACGACCCCATATCATATCATCATTCGATGCTCGTTTCTCTCATCTTTGATCAGTTACGTCGAGAGTGCTTTGTTTTCATGATCACTTCTTGGGACTTTGTAACTTGGGTTTGTCACTACCTTTCTTTACCAAGTCTGTACGTGAGGACTGGGCTCAATGTCACGTTTACTTTCACAGGCCAAGATGTACTGGCCATCCAGTGTTCGCTACAGTTTAGTATCTACGGATGGTTCAGGCCCAAAGACAAATGTAGGCTATGGCAGAGCACACGGGACACAGACTCTTCTCATCCTTCATCATGAGGCGAGCAGAAATGCAATGCCTGTCCAATCAATGAGTATCCTACAGACTTGCTCTCTTCACGCAAGAACGATCACCTACCCTGGGGAAGGCGAATGAGAGCTTCAGTCGGGCCAAACCAGTGAGAATGGTCAAGTGAAGCTGTTGCTAGGTAAAAAGACAGCCACTGACTCGCGAATTCTACTTCGTTAACGTGTGTCTGCTGAGCCTGCTCTTGGGGATCATGGTGTTGGTGGCTGGAGGACTGTACCGAAGCCCCAGGTAACAGGACTGAAAGGTTTCTCCAGGATGTCTAGCAAAATTTGCAAACGATTATCTGTACGGGAGCCCTTCCTTCTCGGCACTTTCTTCTTGACACTTACGAAAAACAGACAAGTCATATATGATCAGTTGTCGTGGATATCTGGAGCTCACCGCAGCTCCGACATGCCAACACATAAGGTAGCCAACCGGCTTTTACTCACAAGTAATGTAGATCTATACCAGACTGAGGTTTCTAAGCTCATGAGCTTCACTGGGCCAGTTGACCTGTCAAGTTGTTATAGACCTACGAGGGGGCCTCATACTTTCGTACACTGCACTAGAATGCGGCAGCTCTGCGGTCATAATATTGACATATGGAACTTCAAGAATATGCGCCGCAGCTCGTAACTGGATATATGGCAATTTTAGACCAAAGATCTTCAACTCGAAAGGTCGTTGAGGAACTGTACCACTATGGGGCAGATGGGAGAGACACGGGGTTCTACCACCAGTAAGGCCGGGTTGGGCTGCAACAATACCTACCACATGTGTTCCATCCGGTGAGTTCAAAGGACAATAACAGTCATGATTTTGGCTATAAGAATAAGAAGGTGGGGGGAAATACTAAGAATATACGAGGTCTATTCAAGCAACGGGAAGCCCCGTGAGAGACTCGGTAGCCAACTTCGTGCAGAAATTGCAAGCTTGTCTATGGACGCTACCATTTCATGCCATTCTCTCCTTATGTATGGATGAGCTCTCAACAGACGCTACGGGGCGTAAAGGATGTAAGATGAGGCGGACAGAAAATGCTATGAAGGAGATGCAAAGGGAGGAAAGGATCCGATCATACATAATGTAGGCACGGTAACTTCTCCAGCGTCAGTGAGAGAACAGGGATGAAGCAAGTACCAAGTCAATGACCTCGAGCTTATGGTTTTAGATCTGGCTAATATGATCCAGGGTACAAGCAGTTGGGTCCAAGAGTCAGTAGGAGGTTGTAACCGAGAGACACGGGGGAGAGATGAGCGCTATAGACAACTAAACGCTATATTGGAAGTATGATATTCACCCTAGCCATCCAACTTTGACGGTGGGCTTGAATACCATCTCCATATATACGTATGCTGCTTAGGCGAGGCATGAGAAACGCCGAAATCTTGAGCCATCATCATCTTCGACGAGGAATGCTACAAGAAAACTATGACGTTCCATAGGTGGTTACTTCATACCCCCTTCGCTACACTTGAAGTCTTTAATCTGCGGGCTGCGGTATGGATAGGCAGAACTGAAGCGTTGCTCGCGGAGCAACGTGGGCGTTGACATCGGCAGACCAGGTCCAGATAATGCAGGGTTGCCGCATATAGGAACCTGACGTTGTCTGGTGGTCTGTGACTCTTGATCGCGGGGGAAATCAAAAGACGAGGGAAAAGCGTCCACGGCAAAGAAGCGAGGCGGAGGACAGATTCGTTGGCCCTCGCTCGCTTCCCCGAACAGTAGGATTCCATGCTGACCGTTTTTTTCTTGATGCACGGTGATGGTTCGGTCAGTCGATAACCCACATGAGTTCCCATAGCATGCGAGCAAGGAAGCGTTGGATGGTAAAACCGTCACCAAGGTCGGTGCGGCTGTCCGCGTCCGCGTGCTCCCTTCCACCACACGCGAGGCCAAGCGAGGGTGAGGGCGGTGGTGGCTGAAGAAGTCAAGCAAGGGGTAAGTTCTCCCGCAGAGAGACAAGATGGGATTCTAGAAGTATTTTCCGATTCCCGTGGGCCTGAGAGGCTGGCTACCATCGCCAATGCATCAAGGAACAAGGCAAGGCCCTGTATCCTTGTCCCCGTTGGCGATGGAAGCAAAGCAAGCATGGTCTAGTGTGATTTTTGACATGCCCCGCCCGCTTTCCAGAACCAGGTTTCCGGTCTTGGGTTCCGGGGACGATGCTTGTTCGCCCGTTCTGCTACGGTGCGGCCGTGGAGATTACCCCCGAGTCCCTCCAGTTCAGCCTCCACGTTGACTCGTCGTCGAAACTTATTTTAACCAACCAGAGATCAGTCTTTGCTTCCCTGACAGACTGGCATGGAGAACCGAGATGAGAAGACGCAACTCATTTTCCACTTCCAGGAAGTTTCAATGGTACCTATGTTGGCGCTATATGCATGGAACCTATTGTAGACCGGTAGACCTAGCCATAGTGTTAGCCAGCTGAATAAAAAATCGGCTCGAACGGCGCTATTATTGATCTAGTGCGAATAGGTCGCTTTGGCTCGACATATGCCACGTCAAGGACAGATATCGCAGGTCTTGAAAGTACTGTCTTGTCAACTTCAGTCCGAGTATAGTACCATTAAATGTGAGTGAAGTTCCTGACGAGTATATAAAAATAAGGTTATCGGCACTTGATTCAAGTTTACCAATACGAAGTTTTGTCGGGTATCTTGCCTGTTATAGTCATCTGGTCCTGAGGTTCTCCTCAAAGTTGCAGAGACGACATGGGAGTGCTTGTCAACTGTCCATGATGATCCATCCATGCCACCATGTCCATTAGGCGAAGAAAAAGGCTGTAGCCCAAGAACCCGGAAACTCGGGGCGCCAGGCCCAGAGAAGCTGGAAGTAGAATGACGAACGGGAGCCAATCCCTGCTTGGTCCAATGAGGCGTCGACGGAAGACCTGCAGAGCGGAGCTATTCCCGGGCCCTGTCTATAACGGGCAGACATGATTCGACGGGCGCAGGCTACCCTGAACCATTGAGATTGAGAGCAAAGGCTCTGTCAGGTCACCCGTCCGCCCTGTCGTGCTTCGGAGGTCGGACACGTCGTCGCCAGGAATGGTTGTCCCCCAGCTTGGATCGACCGGATCTTTGGTGGCGCTCCACTTGACGTCAGAGTGCCTCATCGACACGCAGACGTCATGCGAAAGCGCCTCTCAAACCGGCTGCTGCTTCAGGCGACGGTGGGCGCACGAGACTCTGAGACAAGCAGCAAA
This sequence comes from Fusarium sp. MBC 438, assembly GCA_030779245.1. Lineage (NCBI taxonomy): Eukaryota > Fungi > Ascomycota > Sordariomycetes > Hypocreales > Nectriaceae > Fusarium > Fusarium sp. MBC 438. Next base: position 19,156 of record JAPFTB010000271.1, read on the forward strand.
ATGGGTCGAAAAGAGAGAGTTGTGTGGGACATGGCCATGATGTGCAACGGCAACGACAGGCACGAGCCAGCAGCTGAGCGGTCGTGAAACAACACGGGATAGATACCCATTCCAGATAACAGACGAATCTCGGGTCCATCAGCATCAGACTGCGTGCTTTGCCGTCAGCAACACAACTCGTTGAAGCGCACGAGTCGCAAGATGCAGGCAGTACTCCGTACATACGTACAGTATGTAGCCCTATGCGGGACTGAGTACAAACGTCTGCCTGCTTCTCTTCTCGTGACGGGAACTGTCGCTCCATGAGCTGCTACCAAGTGGGGAGCTCCTCTTCTCGCGCCGCGAAAAGAGGCCGTAGCTGGCCGTCGCGGAAACGGACGCTCACCACGCGGTTATCTTGGGCGCTTGGCAAGCCCATCGTCGCTGTCCGTCTCACGCCTTGCGGGAACCCAGGTGGTGGATTCATCAAGATGCTCAGTCAAGTCCATGTCAAATAGATAACCCCAGCAATGTTCCATTCGCCAGTGCAGGGGAGAAGATTGCCCGTCGACGTTTTTAGCAATCACCAAACCAGTCTCTCCTCCACTGTCTTGGTGGTAATTGTTTTTTCTCGCTTCTCCGGCTGCATTCCGCCTGCCCACAGCCCGCGTGGCATGCCGAGCCTCCCAATCTGGTCGACTAGGAAATTTGAAATTGAGGGCTGACCCCAGGGCCTAGGCAAGGCTCCCCACTGGTGAGGGTGAGACGTGCTCCGTCACCCGAGGTCCCCTCCAAATTGCGGCATGTTGTCTTGCATGTCGGTGAGAGGTGAGGTGCGCGAGGCACGAGGAATTCTCATGGTGTCTATGGAAGGCTGGCTGGTGCTGGTGGGCTGCAAGGCCGCTGGGCTGGGTGCTCAAGCCCAGCAGAAAAAGTCAATTGTCATTTCTGGTGAAGCGGGACGGTCCAACGAATGGTAACGCAAAGGGGAGCGACCAGCCCTGGATAGGCAGTCAGTGTGATGTCAATTGGGCGTCGAGTGTGGCCCGATGCGCTTGGCGGCGCCGACGACGAATAGGGGAGCTAGAGGGAGTCAGTTTGATGCAACTCATGACGGGATGGCAGGATCCAGTGATATGGCAACTGGGTCGCCTAACAAAAAGTCGACCGGGTTAGATAAGAATAGTATGTAAAAAGGGGAAAGGAAGGGCTAAAACAAAAATTGCGATGCGCCCTAGTCGATCTGTAGGCGGTGGTTGCCCGCCCATCAAAATCTTCAGTTGCGGCCTTTGCGGTGGGAGTGGAGGAGATCCAGGAACAGGAACAGGAAGAGCGTCGTTCTGGACAAGCTGGTGAAGTTGCTTGTCCTGGTAGTTCCCGCCAGAGTACGGATAGCAGGCGAGTTTATGGGGAGATCGGCGATCTGAAGGGAGAGCAGAAGGCCGAGTCGGAAATGGCCATCCCTCATGGATGAGCATGGGCCTTGTTGGTGGCTCGAGCGCTTGTACGGTTCCGTAAGGAACATGGTGATGAAGCCTTTAGAACAATGATCCTTGAGGAGCCAGGGTGAGTCTATTTAACAGGTAGGTAGGTTGTGAGCGCAGCTGGAAGGACGAGGGAATATCGTGCTCCGTTGACAATGGCACTTTGGAAACTCGGCTCCGAACTTGTTGGAGGGTGGAGGGGAACAATGATGGAGAATTGGAGCCAACGCTGCCGATCACTGTGCCTAGGTAAAGGCTGCATGCTCTGTTGTCGAAGTAGATCTGGCAACACGACTCTGTTAGTGCAACGGAGGGCTCGCTCCCTTGTAACGGCAGCACTGGTGTGGTCGGTGGAGACGGATATCAGAAACTGGACACGGGATAGATGCCTACCTATGAAGATAGTATGTACCAACCACGAGGCGAGGCACAAGAGGCATGAGGACAAGGGCACGTAGAGGTTGTGTGCCTAAATATTTGACACGATTGGATTGGATGCTGGCAATAGGGCGGACGATGTGTCGTTCGGGAAGCTCCCCCAGTGGAGTTTTTCTGTGTGCGGACTGTAACCTAGAGTAGTCGCAGCTGGTAGGATGGCAGCGTTCGGCGGAGAAAACGCCGGCTGGGGCTTGGCTTGGCGGGCTGCCAGGGATAATTGATGATGACGATGGTGATGCTGCCGCCGCCGCCCACTTTTGCAGTCAGTGGTCTCTCGATGTAATCTGCGGCGAGGAGCACCGACCAGCCAATCCCTTGAATGCATAGTATTGATTTGTCGTCGCTTATTATTAGGACCACCGTTGTTACTGCAAAGTCCGTGCGGTACAATGAGCTTCAGGACGAGGAGATGCCTGATGATGGATGAGAGAGAAATGGCTTTGGGTCGGCGGCTGTTGTGAGAAATCTACTCCTGAAGCGCGAGTGAGTGACCCAAGGTGACATGCTAGCATCGTGGCTGCCCTGATCTGGGGCTCTTCTCCCAGGTACGTACTGTCTAAGTTTTGCTTCTTGGCCGGGGGGGGTCTCTTTCCCTACGTCATCGGACAGGGTTGGTTTTACCCCCGTTCTGTGCGTAAATAATATGGGTCGACCAAAGCACCTTGTACCCGCAAGTAGTTCGCCTCCCAGATCTGGCTAGCAGGTACAAGAAAGGAGTCGTCATGTACGTGCTGGGAAGGAAGCCCACGCCAACTTTCGCCCACCTTCACCAGCGCTCTCTCTGGGTCTCCAGTCCTCTCTGCTAGCCAGGCCGGGCCAGTCCACCACCACCACCACCTTTCATTCTCCGCCCTACCTACTAGACACCAGAGACGAGAGAGCGCGGGAGACAGAGACACACCACACTCTGGGACCGGTGTGTGATTGAGCCCCCAATTTTCCACTTCAAACCTCCTCTGTTGCTCGTTGCCCCGTCGCCCGAACCGCTTCCGACCCTCTCGAGTCTCTGGGTCCAACCCATCCTGACCTACATACGATCGACAAAACGTACATTCACAGTCGTTTCAGACTCTCGCCTTTCCTGCTGTTGTTGTCGCTGCCAGTGTTGGTTTGGGGCTAGAGGGGGACAAAGCTTGTTCCACTGTTCGACATTCGACTCTCGCTTGATATATCGGCTTTCCTACGCGACCACACTCGACAACCCTTTCTCCTGCCGTTGAGGGAAAGGATAGAAATTGGGCCACGAGGCATGCCGAGGCCTAACTCGCCAACGGGCGACGAAATCTTTTCACCTGGATTCCCTTCGCGTGAATTCGACCTGCCGATCCGCACCTTCTCGTCCTTGATCGAGTTGCCCTCCCCGCTCACCGAGAGGCCGTCCTCGAACCCAACAAGAGATGGACGAGTAATGCCGATATCGATCTCGGATTTGACTGCAGATGCGACCGCAACACCAACCGCGCGTGACGCAATGACGACGGATCGCCACTCGAGCCAGCCCCCATCATCCCCTCTTGATGCTCCGGCGAAGCAGGCCCTCGCCAGCAACAACATGGCAGGAGATTCTACTGACGAAAGCACTGTTTCTGTAGCCAAGGGTCCGGTTCTCAGCCCTGAACCATTGTCCATTTCCACTGGCACCAGCCCAACGAGCCCCCGGCGCTCAGCTTTTGGTGTTACTGCTTCCTCACCTAGCCAGGCCTCTTCACAACAGCAGCTTAACGAATATCGAGAAAAGCTTGCACGCGACCTTGAGCGCCGAGAATTGTCGGCTAGAGGTCTGATGGCGAGCCCAAACGACAAGACCCGAGTCTCTCCCATCCCTGAGGAGGGGCTGTCGAGTTCACCGCTTCAGACATCAACCCTAACAACAACTTCCACCGAGTCTGGCGCTACTGTTCGAGGTGCTCCCACCCCAGGACCCATCGCGGGTACCCCATCCTACCCATTCCCTCGGATGGCACCCGCAGGCTTTGTGCCTTCGTACCTGCATCGGCCTTTTACCGCCCTGTCTCCAACTGGTGCCCCTCGTTCCTCCAACTTCGGTTCCTTCGAGGCCTTGGGCATGGCTGCCCACGACAAGGTTCTTTCGGGGAACTCGACACCCGCCTCCAACTTCACTTTCAACCCTTCCGTCATGTCCCCTCAACCTGAACATCTCGACTTTCCCAACCCTAACCTGTATGACCTCTCTTTGATGCTGGCGGCTGAGCCTGGCCTGGATGCTTGGTGGAATACTGTTGTTCAGATCATGAGAGATGTGTATAAAGCTGAGCGGGTGACATTGGCTATTCCAGCTGACTCAACAGACATCGAAAATGTCCCATGGGGTCAGAAAGCCACCTTCAATCAGCACAAGGAAGATGACTTGAGCCTTGGATATATGGCTGCAAGGGAGGCCAGCAGCATGATTTTGAGCCCCAGCGACAACGATCGATCTGCGACTGGGTCCAACGCTGCGACATCGACTCCTGATGATACGCTCCGCGTCAGTTCTGCCGCTGCCCGACCTGGCCTTTTGAGTCGACACTCATTCACCACCTATGAGGAGAATAAGGAGAGGACCCAATCTTGCTCACCGGCAAACCCTCGACGGCCCGCTTACTTGACAAGAAGCCAAAGCAATTACCCCGCCACCCGCACCCCTCGGGAGACCCAAGAGGACTACGCCAAGCTTAACAAGTCGGCTCTCGATGAGCACGACGCCATTGAGCAGCAAATTCCGAGCTGGGAGGCCCCGCTCATGGGGGAGAAGGAAGGACAGGGCCGTGTTCTGCCTGTCCTGCAAGCTCTCGATTATGAGGCAGATCCCCTCATCGACCATAGTGGTGTGATGCGAGTGCTTGAGCGTGGAAGGGCTATTGCACTAACGAGAAGCTACCCCTATCTCGCCAATGAGGCCTCTGCCGAGCCTTCAAAGCAACCAAAGACAACTACTCAAGAAGGGACATCTGATCCCCCAGGCAAGAAAACATCTGGCAGGCCTCGTTCCAATTCAGTCTCGAAACTATCGTCAATATTTAGTGGCACCAGCACCTCCCGGCCATCAGGCCGAAGTAAGCCCCTTTCCAGCAGCGATCGAGCAAAGACGATAGCATCACGACTCGAAGGGCGACTGGAGGAGGACAGGCCGCGTCCCCCAACTCCCAAGTACGAGGAATTCGAACAAGCACCACCGTCGCCATGGTCACAATCTCCAGCTCCCTCACCCGCCGTTCGATCCGACCCCAAGGAGAATCCCTTCTTTACAGACGCCATGGTGGACGAAGACTCCTTTAACCCAGACACTGGCACAGCTGACTATACTGGAATACCCCCGCCAGAGGCCATTGGTGTCGATAACTCATGGACAGTGCTCCACATCCCCTTATCCCATGTTCTCCTCTCTAAACCGACACGAACTTTCAAACTCGACACCACCCTTATGGAACAAAGATCCCACTCTCGAGCCAAGAGCGAGTCTGCTGCTAATGCATCCATCGCCGGCGACGAAGCCGGTCGAAGCACACCTGATAGCCTCAGGAAAGACAAGCCTGCCCCTATCGCCATCCTCTCTATACTGAGCTCCGTTATTCCGTATCCTTCCAATCTTCGACACTCCCTCGAACATCTTGCGCCCCATATGGCTACTACTTTCTCCTTGTGTCGGCACTACAGCAATCTTGAGACTGAACTTGCAGGCCTGCAACGTAAACGACCACAGACTGCTGGATTCGGCGCGGTCGCGCACGACGGACGACCCCTGGACGGCATGGCGTATCTTGCAGCAGACGACATGCTCCCCCATCAATCCCTGGCTGGAAGCATGACGAGCCCGAGTGACTACTCTGGAGTGTCCAAGAGCGCCACTGGATCCCCTCTCGGGACGCCTGGCTGGGATCAAGGGACTGTTGGCTTCCTCGCCGACAAGCGGCCACCACCGACTTCAAGTCCTGCCGCAACATCACAGGGAGATGGATACTTTAGTGCCAGGCAGCGGACAGCCCCTGCAAGGCATGATAATCTTATTAGCTCAGGCACCCCCCGAGCGAGGACAGCATCAAAGGACAGCTCACCATCAGAGAAGCGGAATTCTCGTCTTGGCGGCCTACCATCCTCGCAGGAAGCACTAGATCCAGTTGTTTCTGTTGATAATAAGACAGTCCGTACCTCGTCCGACGAATCGACGACCTCTGCGACGAAGCGATCGACGCAGACAGATACGCGGGCTGTCAGTATAGAGGCCTCAGATGTCGTGGGCAGCGACAACTCGGCAGAGAATTTGGCTGACGCTGCAAAGACTGGACGTGGCACTCGCCAAGGACACAGCATGTTGCACTCTTACGGTGCTGATTTTGCCTCGACCTTTCAATCTCTTCCGCCAAGCTCTACACTTTCGGCCAGACCGACACCCATTGCTGCTCCTTCTCGAAGTGGCTCAATAAATTCTGCAGCAGCCGATATGCCTCCACCCTCTGACAGGCTGAAGGGACTTATCCTCGATTCACTACCGGCCCATGTTTTCGTCGCCCTTCCGCAAACTGGGGAGATTGTCTGGGTGAACAGTCGATATCTTTCCTATCGAGGACAGACAGCCACCGACCTTGCTGCAGATCCCTGGGGAAGTCTCCATCCTGACGACCGGGATGAGTACTTGAAGGCCTGGGGCCATTCGGTTCGGACGGGAGAGCAGTTTTCTAGGACTGTGCGAATCAAACGATTTGATGGCGCCTACCGATGGTTTTATGCCAGAGCAGTCGCTTCTAAGGATAAGAGGGGGGTCATCATGCAGTTCCTCGGATCCTACATGGACATCCATGATCAGCACATCGCCGAATTGAAAGCGGCACGCCAGGAGGAGATTGAAGCCTCTGAGGCCAAGCATCGACTACTCGCCAATTTGATCCCACAGATTATCTTTACGGCCACTGAAGACGAGGGCATTACATTTGCCAACGAACAGTGGCTGTCCTACACCGGTCAAAGCTTCTCAGATTCGCTCGGTCTTGGCTTCATGGACTTTGTGCACCCGGACGATCTGGCCAAATGTCGCATTCCGTCGACCCAGCCTTCTACACCCAGTGGGAAGAAGCGTGAGGAGGAGAACAAGGTGTACCAGCAAGGGTCGATACACTCCGAAGCCACCTCGACGAGCACGATCCAAGCACTCAAGACGCAAACACCGCAAACACCACAGGACTCACCTTATCGCAACCTGCAGCAGCCCCTATCTCGAAATAACAGTTCGAGCAGCAGTTCCGTTTACGAATGGCCTTCTGCTGACTTGACAGAGCTTGCTCGTAAAGGCATCATCAAGGTTGCGACTGACAGTGCCGGCCGAGTTTCGTACACGACTGAGGTCCGACTTTTGTCCAAGACTGGAGAATACCGATGGCACCTGATTCGATGTGTTGAAATTGATACTATCGACTTTGGCAGTGGTGCTAGCTCCTATTTCGGCTCTGCTACCGATATCAATGACCACAAACTCCTCGAAACCAAGCTCAAGGAAGCCATGGAGAGCAAGGGCAGATTTCTCAGTCTTGGACAAAAGTCGGAC
>JAPFTB010000275.1:0-21433 GCA_030779245.1 Fusarium sp. MBC 438
ACTGAGCTACGGAAGCCAATCAACTGTTGACAAACGGCGACGTTGACAGGGACTGAGAGCTCCGAGGGCGCCGAACGACACGACATCAGTCTCAGATCTGAGCTCTATCTCACCTAGATGGTTGACAGGAAAATCTGATCCTGGAGTTGAGTCGAGGCTGGCTTGATAATGACGCTGGAGTCAGTTCCCGTGACCATCGTGACCTCTGCGTTACGTTGACAGACTCAAATCGAAACCCCAGTCGAATATTTGGTCGACTTCGACCGCACAAAACTATTCAGTGAAGAATGCTCAAACTTCAGATTCTACACATACAAAATGCCGGTGCTCGTCAGTGCCTGGAGCAGAAGCTGGTCTGATGGCGTCCTGGGGTCATGCCCCGAGGTCAATCCCATTACTCACTGCTCAAACCTCGTACAACAGATATCATGCAGGATAAACATGCAACTCTTTAACTTCATTCTAGTACTTTTATCACCAAACATTACACTTGTCCCACTGTTTCCCTGCGCAAGCAAGCATCTTGATGTGACCCTTCGTCCAACCCCCAGACCGAATCCATGATTGATCCGCAGAAGTTTCTGCAAATGCATCATCACCAAGACTAGAGAGCAGGTCAAGAAGGTACGCCGCCGTATTTTCGTACCCAGAAAACTCCACCTGCCCGGGCTTGACCTCCACAAAATCTTGGTCGTAATCGTAAAAGACCGGAGTGCAGTCTCTGCCTTTTTCTGAGGACCAGACAGCGCCATGATCAATAATCCAGACCTCCAGGTACATGGACTCATTATAAGCCCGACGATCATGGGCCAAAGTAAACATGGCATCTGCGATAAAGCCTCTGGCAGAAGATTCCCTGATCAAGTCGGACATGTTTCGAGGAAAGTCAAGGTTCCAACTCGGGTTAAACTCGAGGGCCATGTTTCTTATCGGTACATGGCCAGACAAGAACGTCGTAAATGGCATGTCGATAAAGAAGTCTACCCACTGTTGCCAACTCCGAGCGAATTGCCAGTCTTTGCTCTTGAAACAAAACATATCCATGACTGGCTGGACTATGAGTTCCCAGCCCTCATGCCCTCGTCGAGCTGTCGTCTTGGCTGAGTAGTCGAAGTGTTCCCCTCGACTCAGCTTGTCCTTCAAAAGTTCAATGGAAGGCATCAGTTCGCGCTGACACCGACTCATCTCCCACTGGCGAATTCGGAAGTACTTCATTATAACGTCCCTCGACTCGACGCATGCCGTCCAAAGTCCCGCATCCCAAAGGTAGACGGATTGTTTGTTATTGGTGGGGACGATAGCTGTGTGCTGCGGCCGCCATGCTGAGTGAGGGTGCTGCAGTCCAAAGTCTTCCTGATTTTCATCTTCTTGCTTTACGATGGTAAAGTGGTGCAAGCCATGTTTCTCGTTGGTTGGGCGGATTGCCAGTTCCCAAATGGCAAGCCGAAGCTCAGGTGGGAGAATGGGAAAAAGGTGAAACGTGAATGGCGCCATTTTGATAATGTAGTGTAAAAGATTGCTGTGCTGAATTATTAAGGCTGAAGCGAGATTTATCTCGCGAAATATCGGAAGTGATGGATTTGTAAAAGGTTGTGTTCGAATTGGGGGAGGCCACCTGATTTTATTTCTAACAGTTCGTGTTGAGGCTCTCACATGACAAGGTATCTAACTTTTCCCATCATGCAAGAAGCGAACCTACACGACACTGAAGTCCTCACAAGTGGCAATATCACAGCCCGTAATGGCAGGGCTCCTAATTTGGGCTGGAGTCAGATGTAGGGAGTGAAGTAGAGCACATCAAATCCTGGATATGACAATGAAATCGAGAACAAGGTAGAACATAACCGGAAAGTTCTAATTATTCTTAATTATTACGAAAACACAACTAGAACTCGGCGAGTAGGCTTTGTCTAGATGGTTTGAAGGTCCATCAACGCCACGCGCTTTTTTTGCACAAAGAGTCTGTCATGAACTCCGCTCTGGTAAGAAACCTAACGGAACTCTGGAGCTGAGTCTTCTCCCCCCTCCTTCATTTTCGCCCATGGTGTCGGCTCTGGGAAGGATATTAGCTATGGTAATATCAATTCTGCTTTCAACACATACTGGAAGGAAAGTCGTAATAACGTCTATCGGCGTCATATTGAGGCTTCTGCTTCTATGTCAGCTTTAATTATTTTCCATCACCCTTTGTTGGCACGTTAAAATCTCCAACTCGTTGCCATCTCTCATGTTGAAAGGGTGCACGGTCACCCACCGGACAATCATTCTGTTGTCCAAAGTCCTGGACCCAAAGTGTCATGGGGTCGGTGATGCACACGCATTCCCCCTTCTTATTTAACTCCTTCCGACGGTTGCGACATTTGCATGTCGACAGACTCTTGATCCATTCGGTGTCGGGATTGAGGCAGTCACACCGCTTCTTTGTTGCGTTCCATTTGGCGCCCTTGTCTTTGCATTGGCAGTTGAGCCTCTCCTCGTCCCACCATGCATCTTCACCACAGTCACTGGGGAGATTGAATGGTTCAGGCTTGTCTATTTTGTCCATTCTGTCTTTCTTGCGGCACGGGCTGGCGAGGGTCATGGTTGCGCTTGTCAGGACAAGCAACGACGGGAGGAGTGTTTGGAAATGCATAATGTGTGGTTATTTGAGTTCTGAGTCGTAAATATCTGGAAACGATGTGAGGTGTCTCGACAGCACGTTAGGGATGGTTCGGTCAAACAAAAGCTGAGGGGGCTCGCTCCGGGGGGACTTATATTGAATGCTACAGGAAACTCGTACTACAAAGTACTCGTCCGTACCCAACACTTCTTGAAACTCTAGTTCGGCTGAATATCTGTATAAGGTTGGTTGGGGTCAGTCTGTGATGGCAGTGAAGGGATTTAACTTTGGTGAACTTTACAGTGATGACTGCAAATGCCGGAACTCTGTCCACGCCCCCGGAACAGCGTGAAGAATCACTCGTTGCGCCCTGGATTGTGTGCAATATCATTGAAAGGACGGTCTTGAGGAGCACTATGCAGAATCAACTCGATGGACGTCTAATTTAGCTCAGGCTTGCCTGTCCCGTTCACAGGGCAGCTCTAGCCAACGGCCTCCACTGATATCACCTCGCGACTTGGCCATTCGTGTCGAGGGTAGAGCCCATGTTTTCCTTGAACCCTTGAAGGATCCTTGGCATTGGAAATTCCTTGCAACTGTAATTTGCACATGATGAGAAATCATTAGTCTTGTTCTCCCTTCTTCTCGGTGATTACCAGAACCAGCACAAATTCTGTCCCGAAATGCTCGCCGGCAGCCTTTTCGAAGCACCGCCCCCTTCCCCCAACTTAGGCAAGATGCCGCCCAGCACATTGGTAAGGCAGAAGAAACATTTTAGCTTATCAATCGAACCATCGTGGGCTGTCAGATCTCTTTTCAACTGAGAATGGGGCTTAGCAATGCACGTCGAGATTGCTGCGCCCCCACGGCAAGGGTCTGCTGATTAGCCGATGAAAGAGTCTCGACCTGTTAGGAAATATTGGCAACATTATCAAAATGCCTAGCGCATCATTTTACCCGATTGACGAGTTTGTGTCCATGTTGTGATATTGAACACGGGGCCTGCGCCTTGATTCTACACGATACCTTATCAAGTGATGGCCGAGAGGCAACGAGGACCCAGCGTTAGATAAAACCCGAGAAATTTGCCCACTGAAGATATCGTCAAACTCATCATCTGTCTTAGTTCTGCAAACACATCATGTACATCACTCAAATCTTGCTTATCGTCGCCAATGGCCTCCCGCTGGTCGTTGCGCAAACCCCAACCACCTCGATGCGCCCCTCAGGGCCCATTTCGCCTTACCAAACCCCATGCCAACGAGTATTGTCGTCTGTCGTAGCCAAGATGACAGGTGCACCCGTGCCAGACGTGGCTCTCTCTGAACTCGCTGTCTCCTTTGCAATCGGGGAGTATCACAACACTCAGGATCCTTGTCAACTCCCAGTTGTCACTGGCTCTGTGGCTGAGGACTTCTCAGAGTGGGCATCAAGTTGGACGAGCTGGCAGAGCAAGAACATCCCAGGGTACAGGGAGATTTGGACTGCTTGCAGCAAGGAAAGTCTGGTGGAAGATATTGTGCCTGTTGGAACGAATGTGTGCAGCAAGCTTGCTGCGGCAATCACCCAAGATGATGACAAGGACAAGGGCAAGACTGAAGCTACGAGCAAGAGTGCCGAAGTGAGCGAAGAAATCAGCACACAGGCCGAGGAAACCAGTACAAGAACCAGCGCACAGAGCGTAGCGACTACTACAGAGGGTGACTCTTCAGGCTCTCGACAGACAGGCTCGCTTGGTTTGGTTGGCGTGGTGGCAGGTATGGTCGTTGCGGGGTTGTATTAGAGGGTTCGGTATCAATAACACATCGCCTCTCTATCCTAAGTGTGAGGGTCATTCTCCTGCTTCAGAACAGGGAATACACGACAGTGACTTATCTTACATGAACCAATACAAAGACCAGTTCTTTCAAGTCTGCACACCAGGCCCAACTCGTGGAAATTTTGTCAATTCAGATGAACTTTCAGATCAATTGTACTCCATTTTCTGCAAAGGATGATAGACCCCATGCCATTCAAATGATACACTCTTAAGTGTAGCTAACGAGCCACCGCTTTCTACCATTTCAAAGTCAATGCGTATCTCCATCGCGATCTTCCGCAAAAACACTCTAAACGCCCTTCTTTACTCGCAGGTAGACAACCTCTGGCTTTCCCACTCCGGGAATACGGCGAACAGTCTCAAAGATGCCTGTGGCAGCAATGAGCTCATTGAGTTTAGCAAACCCATATGTGCGATGATCAAAGCTGGGGTGCCGCTTTGTGACAAGGGCACCCACACTGGCGAGGCCGGCCCATCCTTCTTCGTCCGATATCGCCTCTACAGCCTCTCGTAGTATCTTCTTGACTTGTTCGTTGACACTGGCCCGTGGTGCTTCCTTCCGTGTTTCTGTCGTTGTCTTTGGTGCCGCCGTTGTCGTTGGTGCCGCCGTTGTCGTTGATTCCCCCGTTGTCGTTGGTTCCGTCGTTGTCGTTGGGGTGAGGTTCTCAATGTAGATGAACTTGTCGCAAGCCCTGACAAGTGAGTTGGGAGTTTTCCTTTCTCCAAAGCCGTACACAACCAGACCAGACTCGCGGATTCGGGATGCAAGCCGAGTAAAGTCGCTGTCGCTGGAGACGATACAGAAACCATCAAACCTGTTGGAATACAAAAGATCCATGGCGTCGATGATCATGGCTGAGTCGGTGGAATTCTTGCCCTGAGTGTAGGAAAACTGCTGTATTGGCTGAATCGAGTTGTCGAGCAGATGGTCCTTCCAACTTTTAAGGCCTGGGCCGGTCCAGTCGCCATAAGCTCTCTTGACAAAGGCAGTGCCGTATGTGGCGACCTCGGCGAGCACCTGGCTAGCCGCTCTGGCCGACGCGTTGTCTGCGTCTATGAGGACAGCAAGCTTACGCGTTTCGTCGGTAGCCATGGTAGGATATGGGGCAACTGTTCGGGAGATAGCTTAACTTCTAACAGAGGGCTAGTTGCAATCAACAACTTGCATATGTTGAAAGCAGCAGGGCGTGTATCTTTCAACGCCACTTCATGCCCGAGGAGCGGGGTAACTAAACGTACATGTGGATGACTAAGGTAGTCGAGACTCATCCTATCCTATGAATTGTCCCAACCCCCTGTCAAAGCTGACACTTTCTCGTTGGCTACCTACCAGCCACAATCGAACAAAGAAGCCCAAAGCAAAATCCAGCTCATTACTACTCAACCAAAGATCGGGGATAGCAAACGTCTCTTGTTGTGAAAGCCGCCGTCCTAAAATTTAAGAACTCCATAGCCATTGGGTATCCTGTCAACAGGTCACGTCCGTATGTTTCCTAGAAAACTATGGCTTCCACCAACTCCGCTGCTTTGTTCATTTGGCACAGCCGCCTTAAGTCTTGTACGTGTTATGCATCAGTCTGATGGCTCGCATAGAACCTATCCTTTCACAAAGTGGCCGTTGATCTACGACTCGGATCCGGGTGAAGATATGCTGATGTTGCGAACCGATTCATCAATCGCAGTGGTGCCGTTATGAACACGGCCGACATTAAGGGCAACGGGAATCTCCTTGGTATCACGGCCGTCTTGACCGACCAGTCATGGATGAATGGACGCCCTTGAGCTTAAGCTCGTCCAGAGGGAGGGCACGCGTGCCAAGCTTTGTCTTCTGGCGCTAGATTAAGACGCCGCTGAATTCGTATCGTTTCCCATCTCATAATGTCTCTCTGGGCTATCGGCTCTCGTATGGGGACCAGAGAAGTACTGATCCACTTGGATATCTGCGTCAGCATCACCATCACGTTGCAGTGTTTCGTAGTCCATGAGTTGATTTGTTCTTCGAGCGGGATGTTTAAGCATTCATGCAGGCCCTGCGACAGATCTAGTCCAGTCTGCCCATGCAAAGCTTTCTGACACTAGGTGCTTGGATCGGATGCACTGGGGTCTGGGGAAAAGCGGAGAGGATCAGGACAAAGGCGCAGCGTTGTTGACCCGGATGAGAAATATACCTAGCGTCTGGGAACATAATGGATAAATGTCATGGGTCAATAACCAACATGAGTCCTCTACCAAAGATAGCGTATCGCGGAATAGTCTAATGGAGATCTCTGACGTCAAAACTCGCCGGTTAGCCCTCCGGTCAGACCCACTTTCTCGGACATTGACACCGGCCATCGATAGCTTGCAGATAGGACTAGGCATAATCGGGCAATTCGAGCCGCGGCTCCCATCCAAGACAGGCTCATATTGTGGTGCCGGGAAACGGTCGGGAACAGGAGAAGAGCCCACCTAGACGAGATACGCTTGATAAATGGCATGCACACTTCATAGGATAGATAGGTACTTATCGCTATTACAGTTGCCTACTTGGAGAGAAAATCTGGTCTTCCTTTATGCAGCCTCGCTGATTGTCCCTTACCATACGAGACATCTGTTGAAATGTCCGAATCAAGTCTGCAGCTGGATCTTACAGCGCCCAACGGCCGGCAGATATCTCTCAATCGAGGGCTGTTTATTGATAATAAGTTTGTCTCGTCGACCGGAGGCGAGAGCTTGAAACCTATCGATCCCACGTCAGTAACCCATCGAGAATAGAGAGACGGGCATGAAAGTGCCTGTAAATTAACTTGATATAGTACCGAAGAAGAAATATGTCAAGTTGATGCGGCAAATGCGGACGATATCGATCGCGCTGTCAAAGCAGCTCAACGAGCCCTTAATAACCCGTCATGGCGCGACATCTCGGGCACCGAGAGAGGATCGATGATGACAAGGCTTGCAGACCTCATGGAACAGAACGTCTTAGCTATAGCGACCTTGGAGTCTTGGAACGCCGGCAAGCCATACATTTCGGTCCTCAACTTTGAACTTCCTGCCGCCATCGGTTGCATCCGCTACTACGCCGGCTGGGCGGACAAGCTTCATGGCCAGACGATCCCGACACATTCCAAAAAGTTTGCCTATACTGTCAAACAACCGATCGGAGTCTGTGGACAGATAATCCCTTGGAACTATCCTGTCTTGATGGCAGCATGGAAGCTGGGTCCGGCTCTTGCGACGGGAAACACGATTGTGTTGAAGCCAGCCGAACAAACGCCTCTTTCTTTGCTATATGTAGCAGAACTGGTAGTGCGTGCTGGATTTCCGCCTAGCGTTGTAAATATTGTCAACGGATATGGAAGGACTGCCGGAACTGCACTTGTGTCCCATCCCAACGTTGCCAAGATTGCATTCACTGGGTCAACCATCACAGGGCGACTCATCCAGCAGACGGCAGGGGCCACGTTGAAAAAGGTCACTCTCGAGACAGGTGGCAAGTCACCTCTTCTTGTGTTCAACGATGCCGACATTGAACAAGCAGCGAAGTGGGCGCACTGCGGGATCATGAGCAACCAAGGGCAGATCTGCACAGCCAACTCTAGACTGTTGGTTCAGTCAGGAGTGTACAAGCAGTTTATAAAAAGATTTGTTGAGCTTGTCGAAGCTCACAAGATCGGAAATCCTTTTGATGAGGACACTTTTCAGGGACCTCAGATCACCAAAGTACACCTGGAAAAGATTCTTTCTTATGCCAAAGGTGCTGTCGAGGAAGGTGCCACGCTGGAGACTGGAGGAGGCAAATGGGGAGAGAAGGGATTTTTCATGCAGCCCACCGTCTTCTCCGACGTCTCTCCAAGCATGAAAATCTTCCGTGAAGAGATTTTCGGCCCTGTGGTGGCTATTTCGTCGTTTAGCGAGGAAGAAGAAGCCATTGCCATGGCCAATGACAGCGAGTTTGGCCTGGCGGCGTCTGTCTTTACTCGAGACATGCAGCGGTCACATAGGGTCTCGACGCGACTCGACGCCGGTATGGTGTGGGTGAATTCATCCACGGACTCGGACTTTCGGGTTCCGTTTGGGGGGATGAAGCAAAGCGGGGTTGGGAGAGAGCTTGGTGAAGCTGGTCTGGAGGGGTACATGCAGGTTAAAGCGGTTCATGTCAATGTGGGTTTGGAATTGTGAGGATGGAGAAATAACCAAGACGCGAGGACTTTGGTGTATGAGGGTAGATCTCTTACTCGGGTGTTGAACAATTCATTTTAGATATTGCAAAATGGATCATGTTGACTGTTCCAAGCACTCATTGTCATGAATCAATTGTTCATGTCCCACGACCTTGCGCAAGGCAATGGGGTCCGGGAGCTGGCCGTGTCCACATGCCGAGTTCCCCGGACCAAAAGATAAGCGTACCGAAAGAAGAAAAGCGGCTGGCGATGGATTGCGGGGAAACAAGCGTCCTCGTCTTAGCGGGCATCTCCCTTATCTCTACAAGCCCAAGAAAACGAGCAGCTGCCAGAAAACTCGTTATCATCTCTCCAACACACACTTACAATGCCTCCTGTCGCATCCCGTCGCGCCTGTGACCGCTGTCATTCGCTCAAAGAGCGATGCCACTGGCGGCAGGACCAGGGTGCATGTGCTCGCTGCCATCGTCTTGGCTTTGAGTGCCTGGTTGATCGACCTGCCCGCAAGCCAGGCCGCCCACGTCGTTATGCCACATCACTGACGAGGGCACCGCTCCCTCGCGACACCTTACCAATCCAAGGGAAAGGCCTCGGATCTGCGTATTCCACCTTGGGTCCTGTAATTCCTCGGTGTCTCCCTCTGTTCAATGACCTCACATACTCGGATCAACGCCTCCTCCAGGACATTCTGTTTGGTGATGCCGCATTGAACGTTTTCCTGATAGGCCCAACTTTTAAAGAGCGTCATCGTGGACTTCTCATCTCCCATTTTGTTGTCTCGCGACACACATTGAAGGATGCATTTCTTGCCTTGGCTCTCGCCTTCAACCACGACTCGGCACTAGCTCAACGCAATACCGAAGTGCAGTACAAGCACGCGTCATCGGCTATCAGGAATTTGCGCGAGTACAAGGTCCGCAATAGCCATGGCGTCTCTGAGTGTCTAGCACTAGGCGCCCTCATCATATCCTTCACCCACTACCGATCGTCATCACCGGATTCGTCACCAATATGCAGGCAGACCCTCAGCTTGATCAAGGACATGTACGAGTCAAACGAGGACCTGGAACCAGATGATCTCGTATTTGTTCCGTGCCTCATACTACCAGAGATAATCGACTGTCTGATGCAAGGGTCGGTGCCCACGTTGAGGTTCCGCTGCCGGCCTGGAGCTGAGGACTACGTCGATCGATACACGGGTCTCTTCTGTCCGATGCTTCCTAGCTTGTACGACATTTGTGAGCTCAACAATGCTCTCTCACATGCAGACCATCAAGATCTGCACGACATATTGGAAGCTGTTGATCGCATCGAGCTGACGGTGACGGCCTGGCAACCGCACATCCCAGAAGGCTTTGCCACTCGCTTCACGACAAATGAGGTCTCTCATATGCTCTGTCAGGCCCAAGTGGTCAGGTTAGGAGCCCTCCTTCTGCTTCATCGACTACGGTATCCTTTTGGTACAAACAACAGCCCAGCACTAGCCTTAGCTACGGCCATCCTTACACAACTCGACTTGACACGAGCCGCAACCAACCACAGCATCTTATCCATCGCACTGCCATTACTAGCGGCATGTTTTGAGATCAAAGAGCAAGCAGACAGGAAAATGTGGCTCTCAAAGATACCGGGCTTGGTGGGCTATTCTCTAGACTTTTCGCAGTATGTGCAGAGCCGTGTATCGAAGTTTTGGGAGCTCGTGGATGAGGTGCAAGTGGTATCTTGGTACAATATCAGGGACATGATTCAGCTGTATAATTGAGACATGACAGACTTTCAACTAGTCATGCTGTCTATCAATTCAGGATATTGTCGATGATGGAAGAAATGGCAAGACATTCCTCGTCCCGCATTGAACTGGTGAAGACTTGAATGGAACATGGCGCTCCCTCGGTCAATTCAGCATCATCTGTTCTCATTAGCATCATAAAGAGTTTCTGGAAGAAGGGACGCACAAGGGGGGGCCGCCTGGTCAGGGTTTAGTCTGAAGACTTCGCCAGGGACAGGCTTTGCGCTCTCAAATGGAATCACGCAAGCTGGATACTACAAAGCGTCAGTACAAGAAATCACTTCGGAAATGCAGCCATGACTCACGTTCAATACGTTGAGGAAACAGGTATATGGCGGGACCCCGTACAGATCATGCTGCACCGCCGTATTCTGGGCGGATGGTCCAATAACTGCGTCGAGATGGTGGGTTTGCCAGATCCTCCGCCAGCCTTCAACGGCCGCGGCCTTCTTGATGTTGAGTGTCGCTAGCTTTTCCAAGTCGTCAAGTCCAGTCAGATCTGGTAAGTAATCTGACTTCAATCTCTTCAATTCGTCAACGATTCTCTGTCTCGATGGGATGCACGGCTCTCCTGCGTCGGTAACGATACGGCTGGCTGTTTTGTCAAGTGCAAAGGTGCCCCAGGCGACATCGTTGATGCCGTCAATAAGGCACTCTTTAACGTCCAAGTCGACGAGGATATGTCCTTCGGCCCGCAACTTAGCTACAGCTTGGGAGATGGCATTTCTGATAGGTGGGTGCACAGGATAGGATGGATCCTCAGGGAGAACCCCCAGCCTTAGCTTCTTTCCCGAAAAAGCAGGAATGCTCCTCCAGGGGACATCGATTGCCGTTGAGTCAAGATCAGCTGGTCGACTGTCTATAATAGCCTTGGTGAAAATGTCGAGACTCTGCATGTCATTGGCCAAGGGGCCAGCGCAGGCGAGAATGAACTTGAGACCGGGATTGCTGCAGCCCCTTTGGCCACCATATGGGATACGCCCCGCTGTCGGTTTAAAGCCGTAGGTGCCGCAGCAAAGGGAGGGTATTCGGATAGATCCTATGTCATGTGTAAGGACCTGGTGCACTCGAGAATGGGAATGTCGAGAAACATACCTGCAATGTCAGTCCCAACTCCGATGGGCGACCCTCTAAATGCAACCAACGCGCCCTCGCCACCGCTTGAGCCGCCTGCTCCAAGAGCTGTGTTTCTCGGATTCAAAGTACGGCCAAACACGTTATTGTGGGAATCCGCCGTCTGGATTTTGTTAGAATTACTTGGATTCGACTCTGTGTCTTGTCATCACTCACCATCATGGTCTGTGGGACATTGGTCTTGACGAATGGGACTGCACCCAAAGAGAGCAGGATCTCAACAAGAGGAGAATTGGTCTTGGAAAACTCATTGAGATAGGCAACCAGACCGATAGTGGCTTGGGTACCAACGATATGGAAGGTATCTTTGAGACTGACGGGCAGACCGTGAAGAGGACCGGCAAGTTTACCGTCTTGTCGCAGCTGGTCGAGCTGCTGAGCGCGTGATTCAGCTTGATCGAAAAGCGTTTCGGTAAGGCAATTGGTCTATCCAAGTAAGCACATTGCACAGTACTGAGCGTCTTGGAGAGGCGGGCACACCAATTGCTGAGCGATGGCTGCTCTCTTGGAAAACGCAGTGACTACCTGCACAGCGGACAAGGTTCCATCAGCCAGCTTAGCCAACAAGGCGTTGACATTGTAGGACTCAGTAATGTCAAGCTCCAACTCGCTGAGAATGCCGGAACGGCGAGGGATGTCGAGCGAGACAAGATCGTTTTTGTTCGTCTCTAGAGGTGTCTTGAGAATGTCCAGGAGGTTAGAATGGAGGCGCCAAGCCTTTGGGATGGCATCAGCACAACGGGCGCGCTTTTCTGCGGCTTGAGTCTCCCATGCTGCGGGTGCGGAGTTGATAGTCATGGCTGTAGTTGCGTTGGGATACCGAATTGATGAGATCGCAGTGTTTTTATCGAGGGACGCTTTTCATTACTGAGAATGGACAGGATAGCCTCAAAGTATTTATTCATGGTGATATTGCCAAGTATCGGCCTCCTCAATCCGAGGGATTGCGCCGGCGGCAGATGAACCGGTCTATTCTCTCATAGCGTCAAGAAAGCCGGCCAATTTGTGTGGTGGATGGCTGAGTCGACCTGAAATCGGCCGGCTCTGCGGGGTCAGGGTTGCATTTGGGACGAGCCAAGATCTCTCCACCTCTGGTTAGCTAGTGTCACTTGCTTTCAAGGCGGGGAAGAGCTGAAGGTGGTTGATCCGATCCACTTGCCTCGGCCATTTGAGAGGATTGCACCGGGCTTCAACTCCAACAAACGCATTGTCAATGGCAGTGCGTTTATTCCTAAGGATGGGCCACTGGCTCGTCAAGTTGCTAGTACTACGTCTTCACATCTATTCCTTTAAGATCAGAGTTGCTGGGTGGATCATGCCATTAATTGTAGAAAAAGGCACTATGGAAAGAAGAGTGACAGCGAAAAGGCTACTTGGCATATCTCATAAGCTGCTCACAGCTTCTACAACTCATCAGTAAACAGGCTCATCATTCCAGCAGCAGCAGCATCTATTGTGCATGCCTTTAATCTCTCCTCACTGACGAGGAACGATTCCGGTAGCCAAGACGGCACGTCCTCACCAAGCGCCATCCTTGCCACTGCTTGCCCGCTCAGCCAGCACTTATCCATACCATGACCGTTGAAACCTGCTGCAATCCACTCATCGCTGCCTGTCCTCCCGGTTGTTTCACGGCTCAGATTTCCTATCATAGGTAGATTATCTGCAGTAAACCCCATGATTCCAGACCAGACCTTTTTAGTCTTGGCATCATCCGCGTCGAGGAAGATCCTCGGGACGATGGATGAGATATGGTCTCTAGCTGAAGTTGCGACTTGGGAGTCATCACTCGTCAGGAGGTTTTCAATCTCTTGGCTTTCCCCTCCAATGACAATCTCTCCAGTCTTTGCGTTCTGCTGAGCATAATATAGGCCAGTGGTGAAGCGTCTGGTTTTGGGATCGTACCCGCCGGTGTGAATCTTGGTCCACGAATACTTGTCACCAAGCCTGGGGAATGAGGATCCCGGGTCTTGGACCGAAACCGTTCCTCTAAGGGGATAAAGGCTTCCCGCCAGGCTCGGCAACAAATGGGAAGAATATCCGTTGGTGCAATGAATGACCTTGCGTGCTCTAATCGCGCCTCTTGGTGTTTGTAGCACATATTCGGGCTCATTTTGAGATGCATTCTCGTCACGAGATATCGAAACAACGGGGGTGTTGGTCTCCAAGCTGAAGTGACTTCCATGAGTATCCAGCAGATGTTTCTGGAGAATTGTGATGAGCCGGTAGGGCCATAGAGCACCGGCTCCCTCTTGCTCAAAAACAGCAAGCCCGTCGCGGTACTTGTACTTATTCTGGGCACAGATTGTATTAGCCTGTATCTCCACTGCCTGGCATATTTCCGGTCAGATCACTCACACGGATGGTCTCTGTATCTTCCACAACTCTGTACCCCAGTGTCGTCTTGTTCGCTGCCTCCTGCAATAGTCTCAAAGAGCGTCTCAGGCTGTCCACGATCGGCTTGTCGGCGATAGTACTGCTGGAGATGACTTCGCGGAATTCCACGGCTTCCTTTTCTGGCTCACTCAGCTGGGTGATCAAAGCCTTGAGCTCTATAATGTTGGCCTCGGAAAATCGCAGGATTTTGACGGCTTCTTCAGTGCCCAAAGAAGCAACTAGGTGCTCAAAATGGCCGCAGGTATCCGAGATGAGATGGCCGCCATTACGACCCGTAGCCCCGCTACAAGCATTGCGAGCCTCCAAGATTGTAACTCGCAGGTTGGAAGCTTGATGATGGTTGAGCAAGGTGTGAGCAACACTTGTACCGGTAATGCCAGAGCCGATGATCACGATGTCTGTTACAGACGGAAGTGTCTCGGACTGAATAGTAGCGATTGAGGCAGGCGGCTCTTGCCAAGCAGATGAGGTCGGATGAGTCGAAGGTAAGTCAGCCTTGAGACACAGCCGGTCTTTGATCTCTTGCTTGAGCGCTATTGAACAAGATATTAGCGTTGGCGTTGAAGCCGTAAGGGCGGTTGTGGGCTCCGGGACATACATGTCGAGGCCATGTTGCGCGCAAGTGTGAGGGGAGTTGTGTAGCCAGTATCAGTTGTAAGATGCTAGGTCCGAGATGAGCAGCATAAACAAATGAAATGAATGTGATATAGATACTGCAGTTATTCCCTTAGCTGAAGCCCCGCCTTCGTAAAGAAAATCCCCCCGCCGGTTGGTTCGTTGTTTCAGCCCGAGCTGCATCCATGATTCGGCTAGGCGACGATCCAACTAGACCATTCGGGGGTAGAAATTTGCATGTCCCCCTAGCCAATCCATAACCAGCGGGCGCCCTTGGCAGTGACTTTGTCTGAAATGATAATCATGGTGCCAGTGGACCAGGCCATCCCGATTATGGTGGCTCCGGGCTTGCCCGGGGTTCAACTCAAGGAAGCGTCGGACCAGTTGACCAATCAGTGGCCAAAGAAGTGGCCGGTCCCACACCGCGGGGCAACGGAGAGATGACCAGCCAAGTGGGTCCTGCAGCTTGTTGCCCCTCCGTTCGCGGCCCCACTTCTTCCGCACTTCCCGGGTGCGTCAGTGTAGGGTAGCCGATTGCTCAGTATGGCCTGAAGCATCATCAACATTCGGCAAGTTTGGTCAAAGCCACTGGTGGGTTTGATTTTTAAGTCCAAAATGAACACAAAGTTATAGGATATCCATTTATTGATTCTCTCTTCCTCATCCAAGTTCTTCATATGTGAAATAACTCACAATGTCGTTTGGCGCTGAGACAATGACATGCTCACGGGATGTGATGAGGGAGCAAGTAGTGTATGGGTAGGATATTGGCTAAACATACTAAAGATAGAGAACTAAGTATCTTATCAACTGACAAAGGCTAAAATATCTTCCAGTAGTTTTTCCACATGTGATAGTACAAGCACTAGATATGTAAGCGAAGTATCCGCCGGGACGAGATTCATGATACTCACCATGCCCGCCGCCGTCGTAGACGGTCAATCTTGCATCCGGTATGAGTTGCTGGATTCGATGTGCGCTCGCGGCCAGGGGAACTCCTCCGTCAGCACCTCCATGAATAAGCAACAACTCACCGGATTTGGCCTTGCCGAACTCAGCCAGCTCTTGCGAGAGGTCTTCGGAAGTAAATATTTGGGCCGCTCGCTCAATAGCTAGAGCGTCTGCGGCGTCAAAGATCCGCTCAAACATCTCAATATCCTTGTCTGAAACCTCTCCAGCCGCTCCGACTCCTAGTGGGCCGCGGAAGTTGCTCGAAACGAATTGGGACCGGTGAGTCCTAAGTGAGCCGAGAACATGATCCCATAGCGCTCTAGGTGGACCATCTGGAAAGCTCGGTGAGGCAACGGGAAGAGGGAGGGAAGTGCTGATCCAGATGTAACCCTGCTAATGTTATTAAACAGCCCCGATGCGCGGCCGGTACTAAGACACCTAACATACCTTGCAATTATATCTGACATACTCACTGAGGCCATGTGCAAGGACAGTCTCTCCGGTGCCCATACTTGCGGCGATGAAGATGAAAGGCCCTGGCTTGATCTTTTCCAGCAATGCAACGACGTCACAGGCCAGCACACTGTAGTCAACGTCCCCGTTGTGCTCTGGCCCAGACCAGTCACTCTGACCGAAGCCTCGCCTATCAATCGCGATGCAGCGGAATCGATGACTTTCGCAAAGGCTGACCAGCAGAGGATCGTACATTCGAGATGACAGAGGCCATTGGTGGAGGAAGACTAGAGCCGGCTTTCCGCCTACTTCTGCGCCGTTAGCAACATTGAAGGGAGGAGGGTTCTTTGTTGGAACAAAATCGCGATAGAAGAGCTGGGCTCCATCAAATGGGCTGGTGTACCGTGGCATGTTGATTATTTGGCAGTTCTTGATGGTAGCAATTTTTGATGAAACTTGACGACCAACGAGTTTCCCAGGGGGGATACGATGCTGGCTTATATCAATAATCAACTTCTCCAAGGTCTCCGCATCGGGCAATGATGAATGAACCGAGTGATCATCAACTCCACGTTCCCCCGCATTTCGAAAACTCCGTCGGACTTTGACATGTAGCTCTCTGAGTTCAGTCAATGAGAATAGTCGTTGCCCTGCGGCAGTTATGTCAAGATGTCAAGGAGGGTGGGCACAGTAGCCGATGAAGATTAGTTACTGGAACCTCGGCATTATGCTACGTTCGGTGTTACTACTATGCTCCTCATCAAAGTCTGAATTGCAAGTTCTTGATCACGCAGTGTACAGATAAGATTCCTTCCAAATTGTCGACCTTTCTCACTATGCTGATGTTGGTCGGTAGGGCTATCTTTCATGTATCAATTACTATAGACCTAGTTGCACACCGAACATGTAGAAACTTGACTGCATAGAGCCAGAGTTCTAGCCCGTCAGAATCTCTTTGTTGCGTCTCGCTTCCATGTATTCATGCACTTGAAGCTTTCGATCTATCCATGATGTCGGCACGTCGGTACCTCGGGAGAGGGCGAGGACTTAGATCAATGCCGGAACCAGCTCACATGCCGTGCGACATCAGTTCGGTGCTTTTTGATAATATGCCCGACCATGGCCTGAATACACCTAATATCACTATTCAATTGTCCGTATTGGAGGCTACTATACTAAGGCTCGGACCTCCGGCAACAAGTGGGGCCACCGAGGTTCATAGAAACCCCGTCCTCAGGTTCCCCGTATCCCCCCCGGATCTATCTGCACTGTGTGCCTTTCCCACGGGGTTGCAATGACATATTCATGTTCATATATTCTCTATATAAACGGCTATTCCGGCTTGGAATGTTTCTTCCGACGCAACACCATTGCTTCCATCACCAAACGTCAAGTCAAACACCTCAGAATCTCAAACACCACTGACAACATGTCGACTCAGACTCATCAGTACCAAGTTCTCGTCACCTCCGAAGAGACAAAGGAGGTGGCTGAAAAGCGCCGTACACTCTACCTCCGCCCCTTCTTCCTCTTCTGGCTCAACTCCTTCATATTCGAAGTGACGATGCTCATCATCAGCATCTTCGTCTTCTCAGGCTTCAAAGACATGTTCCCTAGGTTTATGTGGACAATCTTCTTCTGTCCACTCGGAATGGGAGGGGCCATGGGTGGGCTTGTCAATGCCTTCATCGTCGACAAGCATTACGGAACCAAGGCCGTTCACTTTTGCGCCATCATGAGCTTGCTGGTGTTGGGCGCCTGCAATGACCTCTGCTATAATCTGGATCTTGTCTTTAGCTGGTTTGGGGCGCATGAGCACTTTTGGTGGTGGCATTGCCGGTATCCTCTAATTTACGGTGTTGGGTTTATGACTGGCAAGCTGCTGTTTACAGATAAGGGACAGGAGAAACTCTCTGCCTGGGGCGTATAAACGCAAACGGCGCGGATCAGAACCTGGAACGGAATATCTACCTTTGTCACGCTGAAGGTAGCTACGAGAGTGAGATGTCTCGTGCAGGTTTGGTTGGAGCAGTGGTTTTCTGTCAATTAGCTATGGCATCTGCTCCATGTTCTTCCTTGATTTGCGTATGTAGCAACAGCAACATTGATCTGCTACGCAACGTCTAAATGGCGAGTAAATTTATAGCTAATCTCGACTACTTATCATCGCGACGTGAGCTAAATCATACATCACCACCATTGGCGACGCGGCCGCAAGGTCCATTGCTGAGCACATAGTTCAAGTTACCATCCTCGGATGTTTCGAAAGAAGTTCCCATGGCATCCTGCGGGTTGCACGTGTCCCCAATAACGACATCGCAACCTCCGCTGTTGTCGTAGTACGAGAAAATACAGTTGGTGGCTTGAAGGCAGGCTACACAACATTCGTAAGCCGAGTTAGCAGTCCTGCTGAAAACCTGGTTCGGACCACCAGGAGTGTTGATGTTGATGGCCGAAAATTGGTGGCCACCGTTGGCGGATGAGACCAAGTTACGGGCGCCGCATGCAGCGTAGACAGTCTGGGCTGGGGCAGTCGCGGTGACCGTGGCTAGAGCAAGAATGGTCAGTTAGCTGCCAAAGTATCGAGGTTAGAGATGAGGATGGCATACTTGTAGCAGTGGTAGTAGTGGTGGCCGTCTCGGTTACGGTAGTTTGGCCTGTAACAGTGGGGCTGACGGTGACAGTGACCACGGTAGCAGTTGGAACCGTAACCGTGGAGGTGACAATTTCAGTGGTGGTCGTGAGCTCGGTCGAGGTGCTGGTGGCAAGCGTGACGGTGGTAGACCTGGTTCGAACGCAGGTCGCGGGCACGACGGTGCTGACGCTCACTGTCTTGACAATCTTCAGGCATCTAACAGTCTGGGGATACGATCTCCGGGCGATTCGGATGGGGTTGAGATTGGAGTTGGAGCCGGAGTCGGCGTCAGAGCCAGAATCAGAGCCGGAACCAGAACCAGAACCGGAGCCCGTTCTAGGCTTTCTCCTTCTGCATGGAGTTCGCTTCAGGAGTGGGATGCGTCCTGCGAGGGAGCGCTTCTTCTTCTTCTTGGCAACGTAATCTGGCTCATCAGCGAGATTAGTGAAGCCTGGTGGCGGTGGCTGCGTGACTGTCGAAGTGGTGGTCTCGGTGACAGTTGAGGTGCTGCCAGTCGTGGCGGTGCTCGTCACGGTGACGGTGTTGAAGACAGTAACTAACACGGTTAACAAGACGACCAAAGATGTGAGGCATGGGAAACGTACCGGGATCGGCGGTCACGAAGCTCGTGTCAGTACTAGTAACCTGAACGGTAGTAGCGGTACTGAGCGAGGTGACGCTCACCGTAGACGTGGCAGTGACAAAAGGTGGTGTAACAGTTCTGGTAGTAGTGCGAGCCGCTGGGCAGACGGTGGTGCGAATGGTCAAGCCAGTAGTCGAGGTGATGGTGGTACGACGAATTGGGCTGACAGAGATTCGCCCAGACGAGGTAACGCAGACCTGTGAGCTAAAGACGGTGGTCTGCGCAGCGGCAAAGCCCTGTAGGGCAGCCAGGACCAAGAATTTGAGCTGCATGGTTGCTGCTCAAAGGTTTCAAGACGAGGATTCGATCAAGTGAAGTGATGCTCTCACGCGGTGGCAGTGATGCCGTCAAGATGAGATGTCTCTTCAGCTTGGGGAACGACAAGGACACCGTGGTAAGAGGAGATTTATATCTGTCGATGGCGTATCGCAAAATCTTCATCCGTCGATTGCTTGTGAAAGTAGACGGACTTGACCGATCGGGTTCAGTCCTTTTTGTTTATCTGCACCTCTCTTCATGCGCAGGGTTCCTTTTGTCCTGGAGAAGGCCATACTGGCATTGAAACTAATGACAGCAACTTCTATCTTTCTCCTATTAATGTATCTTTCTGTCCATGTACATGATCCTGACGTCTTTCGTAGTATTTCAACATCACCACATGGTACATAAGTTACTGCAGCGCCAGTTGGGTAACTAGGAGTATCTTGGTGCTAATTGAGTTGATGGTGACGCTATTCCCACATATTTGGGCGGCATCCATGGTGAGATTGGCTGGCTGGGCTTGCAACTCATCACATATAAACACTGAGTTTACCAAGCTAAGAAAAGTCGTCCCGTAAACTTCAAGCAGTCATATATCGCCATGATGTATGCCGCACATTGGTCTCGCAGCATGCAGCAGCAAAAGAGCGGTCAATAGCAAACTGGTGGGAAGTGTGGTTCGTATCAAGCCGAGATGCTACATGAAGACCCAAACGCCATTATCTCTTACACGTTATCTCTGTTATCATTTCGAGATGTAATCGGTTAGTGCAATAGCTTCTAGGAGAGGTTCTGCCTTACGACTCTGCCCGCGAGCGAGGTGCGCAACTCTTACAAGTATTAAGCATGGACTAACGACACCAAGATTGGACGTGGCTCGAGTCCTCAGTCTATGGTAGAACCAATAAGCGTCTGGAAGACTCCCAACGGCTTTAATCTCACATCACAGCCTCCTCAGATCGGAAACTCAAACAACCAGGAACAAGTTTGACAACTACGTACTTCCCCAACCACTCCCTAAACGGCAGCCCAAGACTTCCCAACAGGCGCCCTTGCCGACAGAAGCCACCGCATCCACAAGCATAAAACAGGTCATTGAATTGTATGCTTTCGGCCGAATGAAAAATGGGGCTGTCTATGCATCCTTCTTCGATGCTGAGTACCGGATTAGGCTTGTGAGGCGTTGGTGGCGGTTCTCGGCCTCGATGAACCATAGGGATTGAAGGCTGTACGGTTTACATCAATGCCATGTTACACATTAGCTTCGCCCATGGGCATTGATTCCGAGCATTAATGTGAACTCAGTCATAAACCCGAGATTGAAATGCCTAAATGTTGAAGGACATCATTCAATCAGGATAGCAATGATAGAGGACAAATTGAGGCTGAGCAAAGCCACTGGCTTGAATCTAGAGCTGGAAGAAACTTTCGTGGATATCTGCAAGTACTGAAAAGGTTAAGCAATCAGAAAGACTGGCATTGGCGTCAAGAAAAGGTCCGTAGACGCATGAGGCTTGTCGCACGTAGGTTCGTGTTATGAAGTGCCCGGCTCATGAGCTCATGTCTTTGATGACGACTGTTCTAACACTTACTGATCAGGGGGAAATGATTTGTGAATTCATGCGAAGTCTCACAATATGCCAGATCCAGTTATGGCACCCATTGCTTGTCGAGAAACAACACTATGGAGATTGTTCTCCCGTCCAGGCAAGACTGTAGTCACTGTTTGTTCTATCTTTGTGCATTCGCTAAGCTATAAGTGTACGGTTTAAAGTATTATTCAAAATGCACCGGAATGAATGGAATCTTTGTTCTGGGTAGCGGCTAAGGGCATGGGATCCATGTTTACCCAAGAAGCGCTGCTCATCCTAGTCCCAATCTTTGTTCTTTCATGTTTCCTTTCATCATTACTAGCAATTATATCCCAAAGCCGTGAATCAAGAGGAAGTGCCCATGTTCAACCTATAGTCACCT
>JAPFTB010000277.1:0-97678 GCA_030779245.1 Fusarium sp. MBC 438
ATATATATATGTATATATATATATAAACTAGATAGTTTAATACCTAGATAGCCTTTATTATATTATCTCTAATCTTATCTAGCTATTTGCACCCAAACAGTATACGGCGCTTTATATTTAACATAAGAACTAACAACCCGAGCGGGTGCGGTAACGGGTTCACTTTTGACATCGGAGGACTAGGTCTTTATAGTTTTTATATTTCAGCAAATCGATTGGTTTCATAAGGGGGACGCCATGATAACAGCACACCACGGACTAGAAAGATACCCAGTTGCGACCAAAGCGAGGTGAGATCCAGGTGGTGAGACTTGGGGATCACATTGACCAGATGGGGGGATTATATGCATAGAAGCAGGGTCACTGGCTATTTTGACCAATTTTGGTGCTCATGAAGCAGAGGCACATTGTTGTTAACCTTGGTGATATCTCCCAACTAAAGACTACAAGACATGAGACTAAGGATGAGAGGAAGAAAATACATAATAAAAAGAGAACTAGATAGATTGTACAGATGCGAGGGACAAGTCCGAGCTACAAAAGTCCGAGTTGTAAAAAGAAAAAAGATAAGAAAGAAATAAAGATATCCTCCATGTGATAAGAACCCGCATCAAGAAAGTCTAACAAAGGTGTCCAGGTTCTCGGAAAACCCTGTGATACTGCCACAAAGAGAGTCAAACATCTCCTCTGCCAAGGCCGCGTCTACAGCTCCGTCCCGAGAATAAAGCAAGCAGATCTCTGTGCTGTTCGCGTCTTGCGGTGTAGTAACGACGCTGAAATCAGCCGCATCATCTTGTGAGGCCATTGCTCCAACTTGGTACGTGTTCCCCCCGATTTCCAGAGCACCCGTCTGAGGCATGCTTTGGTGTTGCACAACGGTGGAAAAGCCGTTTGCTCCGTCATCCTCCCAGTCGGTGCAGTTGTCAATGATCTCCCTGAAGCCGAGTGACTCGTATGGCATATTGTCCACCTGCTGTTTCTGGACGTGTTGAAGAAGACGTAGTACGGTCCAACCAGGTTGGTGACGAACACGTACAGGGACCACATTCAAGCAAGGGCCAACGATAGTTTCAATACTGTGCACACTGCTTGTGTTTCGCCCACTGATGAGGTGGCCAAAGACAACGTCGGTCTTGCCTGTGACCTTGGCCAAAACAGTTGACCAGGCGGCCTTGACGACAGTAGCGGTGGTGATGTTGAAAGACGCGAGCGAGGGTGTGGAAACCACCCTCTTCAAAACTTGTGTAGGGGAAGTGCGCAACAAAGAGCCTTGTCGTGGGATAACATGTATTGGAATAGAATTCTTCAGGAGAGCTTTCCAGTATGCGTAGTGTCCCGAATTGATCTTGCCTAATGCCCCACGGATGTAGGTTGCATACGAAGGCCTGGGGAAAATAGGCTCTCCCTCATAGCAAGCCTTCAATGCTTCAAGGATGGCCGGGAAGCAAACGCCGTCATACTGCGCATGGGAGATCCTGATGAAAATTCGGTGTCGTACCGACGATTTGAGTCGCGCCACGACGAACCGTAGGGCGGACTGTTCAGGGCGCGGAACTTCTTGCTGATGACTGGACTTAAGTTCTGATGTGAATTGCTCGATATCGTCAACGTTGTGAACACTCAGCTGGGGTGGAATGTGACGAAGGACAACCTGCAAGTATCTCTTCTGGTGTGGGACAAAGACGGTGCGCAACACGTCGTAACAGGTAACGACGTTTGTGATACTTTCTCTCAGGAGGCCAATGTCAAGTGGCCCCGAAGAATCCAAATGGAAGTAATTGAGCATCCATCGCGAGTCCAGCAGACTACCCGCGATGGCCTGGGTCTGGAAGTCGGTTGTTGGGAGGACGTCTACGATGCTGGCTCGGGACACACCAGCAACAGTGCAGACATGGTCTCGGACGAATTGCTCAGCATCCTCTAGGCCAAGCATAGAGAAGGACTGGTATGCTTGTTCAACATCGGTTGCTCCTTCGTTCTTGGAGTCTGAGAGGTACGACTTGTCATTGCTTGACACCGTGTCGTAGTCCTTGTATGATCGATCCAGCAGACAATTGAGCATCGACCCAAAGTTGGGGTTGTTGAAGATGTCGGCCACAGTGAGCGGTATTTCTAGCTCTCTAGCATTGCCCACCATTGACATGGCGATAATGGAGTCACCGCCGAGTTCGAAAAAGCTGTCATCATATGAGACGTCGGTACTTCCCAGACCCAAAGTGTCCCTCCATAATGCCAACAGCTTGTGGTGGACATGGTCCCGGTCACGAGGAGAGGGATGAGATGGGTTGGGCGACGAGAATACTTCTGCACTGAGATCTGTCGAAGATTCGCTGCTTGTCGAATTGTGGATCCTGGCTTCGCATTTGGAATCACCACGTTGGAATGCCCAGTGGTCAACCTCATGTGTGTGCATGTGCCCACTGGTAGGTAGCTGCCGCGGCCCCCTGAAGAGCCTCAAATGGGACAGATCTTTCTCATAGTGATCGATGAAATCACTCAGTAACTCAGAGATTGTGATAGCAAGGCCCTTGGCTTGAGAATCCGATAGAACATCCGTCCAGTAGCGGAAGACAATGCCTTCATCACCGTGAGTGGTGTTGGAATTCATTGTGATGGCGTATTCGCTTGGGTCAAACGCCTCGACTGGCTCGTATGTGAGTGCATTGAGATCTGAGCCACTCGATGAACCGGCGTTTTGGATGGATATGGCGGTGTTGAAAAAGCCCCGTTTCGCCTGTCCCAAAGCATGGCTTAGGCGAGCTAGCGAAAAATGCTGGTAGGGTAGACTGGCCATGTAATCTTCTTGAGCTTGGAGGAACAGTCTCTTGAGCAGCATGCCCGGAGCAAACTGAAAGCGGAACACCAGCATATTGATGAGAGGACCAACAATTTCGTCAATGCCATCAATAGGGGCATCACGCCCAGATGCTAGATATCCCAAACAGACATCCTCGGACTTGGTGTATGTCCGAAGTACTAGAGCCCATGCAGCTATCATCATGTTTGACAGTGTCACTCCAGCTTCGCGGCCAAGGGAGTGCAGCTCGGGGAATCGATCAAACTCGACCTCGACAGAGCCCAGCTTGCGGACAGCTGCGATGTCGGGATTGATTGTTGGAAATCCGGTGAATTGCGCTCCGGAGAGGTAGTTGCTCCAAAACCCGAGACTCGACTCAGTAGACTGGTTGGAGATGTACTTGATGTATTCCTTGTAGGAAGGGGCCTTGGTCGAAGGCAGGCTGTTGCTGTATGCTTTTGATATATCGTGCAGCATGGCCAAAGTCGAACAGCCGTCTGTTACCGCGTGGCTCATTTCGACTTTGATGAACACCTTGCCCTGGGGTGTCTGGCAGATGGTGATTTGATAAGGAAGCATCGGACCATTGTGCATTTTGTTGGTCTTCTCAAGAGATCTGGTGTTCAATCTTGCCATGACGTCGATTTCACGACACTGGATGATGGAAATTCGGGATCCAGGAGCCCTCAGGACGACCTGGTCGAAGAAGCCACTACGATAGGTGCTGTTCACAAAGACGGTTCGAAGTGCAGGGTGGCGGTCAATAACTTGATGACAAGACTGAGACAACTTCGCGGTATCAATCGTCGAACCGCTGGGACAAGTTACTTCAAGGACAGTATGGAAGAGATACTGCGATGGATCCAGGAGCTGACTGAGCAGCATGCCTGTCTGCATGGGCGAGCAGGGATACATATCCTCTACCTCATCGAAGCGGATGTGAGCAGCAGGAAGAGCCCTGGTCATGAGCTCCTTCAGCTCCGTGTAGCCGATGGGCATGAGAGGGAAGTCGCTCAGCGTGGGAGTAGGCGTGGCCTCGCTGAGCCTCTTTGCGGTGTCGATGAGCACCTCCTCACAGTTGGAAATCCACTTCTCGATGCGGTCTTGGTGGAGCATGTGTTGGTTGTACATGAAGGTGAAGCTGACGCCTTGGTCAACAATGGATATGGAAACCTCGAACAAAGCTGTGCGGTGCGTCTCGGGTGCAACGTCGGAAGTGGCCGCTAATTCTTCCTCGGTCATGGATAAATCGGCCGAGCCAAAGAGAGGATTTCCCTGGCTTGTTTGTTGAGTACGGCCAAGGAAGTTTAGCAAAACCTCCATGGGCTCATAGTTGCTGCGATGGGGCTTCCCTGACTCGGTCAGGTAGCAGTGGGCAAAGTACGGACGGCCGTTGCTTGGGATGCTGCGACGCACGTCTTTGACCTTGCAAACAAAGTCAATGATATCCTCATGGTCGACGTTGTGTCGAGACACGTGGACAGGACAGAGTGAGGTGAACCATCCGACAGTTTGGGAAAGGTCGATGGTATCGTCCCAAGGCTCACGGCCGTGGCCTTCGTTGAACAGGGTCGGAAGCTCTCGCTCTTCAAAGGTTTGTCCGAATGATTCGAGCAGAGCCGAGATGAACAGATCAAGCGGCTCTGTCTTGAGTGCCGTGTGCGAGTCTCCTAGTACCAAGGATGTGATATCGGCATCTGACAGGACAAATGATTTCTGGATAACGTCTCCATAGGTGTTGGTGGTGCTTGACATGCCCCAGAAGTCCAAGTCAGCAGGCTGCACAGAGAATGGCAGCAAATTGTCTCGATGTCTCTCGAGAGATTCAGCATGTGCAACCTGCGCTGCATG
This sequence comes from Fusarium sp. MBC 438, assembly GCA_030779245.1. Classification (NCBI taxonomy): domain Eukaryota; kingdom Fungi; phylum Ascomycota; class Sordariomycetes; order Hypocreales; family Nectriaceae; genus Fusarium; species Fusarium sp. MBC 438. The sequence continues at coordinate 4,649 of JAPFTB010000277.1, forward strand.
CCATTTCTGGAACGACAAGGGCTTCGGGAGATTGGGAGAGGCAGCTGAGAGGAGCGTCTCAAGGTCTTGGATGAGATTGATCCAAGAAACGATGTCGACGACCAGATGGTGGGCCACGAGGGACACCACCTGAGAGCCATCAAGCTGCTCAAAGAGATCAAGGATGAAGACACAATCGGAAATGTGAATGGCCGTTTGGCTTGCGGCAATGGATGAAATCATGTCAGACCTCGCAACAGACTTGTGGTAGCGGAAGCTGTAGGAAGTTGCAATATCCGACTCAATTTGCTGTGTCCATAGTCCATCGGGAGACTTCTTGAAGCGCGCGCGAAGCATCGGGTGTCGGTGAACGAGAGCGTCAACAGCCTGCTTGAATCTAGACACATCGACGAGGTCTCTGATCGACAACAGTTGGCTTTGATTGAAGCGGTCTCCATGGTCCTTGTTGGAGCTGTTGTTGAAGAAGAACTGCTGGATTGGCGACAACTCGAATGCATGACCGGGTTTGTCTTCATGTCGAGGGGCGTCGTTCCGTGTTTGTTGGTCTTCGGCCTGGATGATCGTGGCCAGATCAGTGATAGACTTTGCCTTCATGATTTGCTGCATGGACAGTCTGAAGGACTGGTCACGGCAGCGAGTCATGATCTGAATCGCCATAATGGAGTCTCCACCGAGGCTGATAAGAGAACGGTTCATCGGCATCGTCTCGTCAGGAATGTTGAGGACTGACGCCCAGATGCGTCTAAGTTGCCGCCCGACATGTGTCATCTTGGAGTCCACGACTTCTTCACTGGATTCTGAGCTGAGCGCCATGTTACACGTCTCTGAATCCATGTTGACGAGCCATGCCTGGGCACTGGCCCTATCGAGCTTTCCAGACAGCAAGAGGGGAATAGCTTCAACCACAAACCAAGCTGATGGTATCATGTAAGGTGGGAGGCTGTCGGATAGATTGTTTTGAAAGACGGAGACCTGTCCTCGAGCGTGTTCCATCGTGGAAGCAGACACAGGAACAAGTTCTGATGATTCAAGGCATGACTTGTCAGACACAAGTTGCTCGAGAGAAACGATGGCCACCAGACGGCCCTTGAGTACCCCAGACTTGGGCAGAGAGACGAGAGCATGGCGGATTCGCGAATCAGACCCGAGACGAGCTTCGATCTCACCAAGCTCCATGCGCTGGCCATTGAGTTTGACCTGGTGATCCTTCCGACCCATGTAAACCAATGTTCCATCAGCACAATATTTGGCCAGGTCACCGGTCTTGTATAGGCGCAGCGATTGTTGGTAATTCATCTCGCTGATAAAGTTGTGCATCCATGCAGGGTTCTCGACAAACGACTCAGCTGTCCTCGTACTGTCATTCAGGTAACCACGCGAGACGATAGGACCGCTGATGAGCAGTTCGCCCACACAGCCCACCGGGACAAGGCAGTTGTGGTCCCTGGGGTCGACAATCCACGTGCTGCCGCCGGACATAGCGCGGCCGATGTGTGTGTGGTCCCTGGTAACGGAGACGTCGGCGTTGCAAACAAAGACCGTACATTCCGCTGGGCCATAGCCGTTCATCAGCTCGACTTTGTCTGCCCAGGTGCTAATGGTCTCAGGGGTCATCGCTTCACCACCACAGACAAGTGTTTGGAGTGTCTTGAACTTGGAGGGGTCCTGAATGTTGGCGATTGAGGGCGTCAAGAAGGCCCAAGTGGCGCCAAGGGTGTTCATGGCACCTGGCAGGTCCGTCAACCTCATCTCCTCGCTGGGAATACAGAGGCAAGCACCACTAGTCAGGGCACCAAACGTCTCTCCCATTGCAATATCGAACGCATAAGACGTAAAGTGGAAGACACTCGACGTCGGGGTAAGATTCATGCGTTGCATGAAAGCCTTGGAGCTCGCACAAAACGAGCCATGGTCAATCACAATACCCTTTGGTTTTCCTGTACTGCCTGACGTGTAAATGACGAATGCGGCATCTTGACTTGTGACGGTTGGCAGGTCTTGCGGGGACGACAGGTCGGCAGTGAACAAGTCGGGGTTGACCAGAATGACAGACTCGACGAGGCCATTGAAACGGCCTTGATACTGCGGTGAGCACAGAACAAGATGGGCCGCGCAGTCGTGAGTGATTTCCGCGTGCCGAGCCGGGGGGTGTGCAGGGTCCAGCCCAACGATAGCGCCACCAGCCAGTATCACAGCAAGCATTGCGACCGTCGTCCAGAGAGACTTGTCCATACAGCATGGAACCAGTGTTTCAGCTCGTACTCCCTTCTGTACGAGTACCTTGGCAAGACGCACGGCGTACTGTGAGACAGCATCATAGGTGAGATGGCCGTCCCAAGCGCGGATGATGGTAGCATCGGGTTGCATCGTGGCTGACTGCCAGAACAAGCTGGGAATGGTTTCTTGGGCAGGCTCAAAAGTTTGGTGGTTCCAATCCTTGATCAAAAGAAGATCCTCTTGGCTGTAGAGTCGAAGTTCCATGATCTTGCGGATGGGCTCTCGCGATAGACGGATGAGTTGCTCAACCAGAGTTTCAAATTGAAGGGCGATGCGCTCGGCTTGCCAGCTTGTTACAACAGCCACGTCATGGTGAATCGCCAAGACAAGGTTGTGAGCCTCGACAGAACATTCGAAGACCAGCGGGTATGTGAAGAAGTTTGCCTGTTCCATGTCGCCTTCTAGTGGCTGCAATAAGTTCTGCTGGCGTGTTGTTTCATCGGTAGATTGGATGACCAGCAAATTCCTGAAGTCGCAGGCAACTGCCATGGTGCCCCCAAGGCGCTTGATGTGTTGGAGGCCAGCATGCTGATGAGGGATCACCTCTATTGCCTGCTCATGAAGCGTGGCCAAAAAGTGGCCAACAGAAGCAGCCCGGTCGATCTGAATCCTTGAAGGCACAGTGGTCAAGGTTGGGCCCATGATATCTTCCACATGGTCAAGAGCAACATCACGTCCCGACAAGGTCTCGCCAAAGACGACGTCATCTGAGCCGGTTTGAGACCCCAGGACAAGAGCCCATGCTGCTCGGACGACTGTTGGAATGGTTACGTCCATGCCGAGACCCTCTCTCCTGTACCGAATCGTATGCTTCAGCGATGCATGAGAGGATTCAGCGCTTGTCTTAGAAGAAATGGTTGGGAAATGAGATGCAGAAGAAGCGCCTTGAAGCCTAGCCTTCCAGAACTCATCTGAGGCCCGTACATTGATGTCGGCCAAGTACTTGACAAAGTTGGCAAAGGGAACAGTCGGACCGAGGCTCCCAGCACCTTCTCCGTAGTAATATTGAGAAACCAGCTTGAGCAAAGATGGCATACTCCAAGCATCGTATAACGCATGATGGACGGTCCACACCAAGTATCGAGTGCCAGAATCAGCCGAGCTGATAGTTACGTACCGGGCAAGGGCAGCGCCGTTGTGTTCTGGAACCGATCGGGTCTTGTCCATGGCGGATTCAAGGGTACTGTAGTGGTCCCATTTGATTTCATGAGGCTCCAAGACGACTTGGTAGGACTTGAGGGATTGGACATTGACGATTCGCGATCTCAGAATGTCGACTTGGTCAACAGTCCTTTGCCACGCGAGCTTCAGACGATCTAGGTCAATGCTAGGAGGCAGCTCAAAGACATTGTTGGCGACGTATGCACCCGGCTGTTGAATAGATGAAGCCACAAGTCCCTCTTGAAGGGAGCTGCACGGGTACGCATCCTGGATCTGACTTTTCTGGATACCACAGCGTTCTGAGATCTCAGCGAGAAGAAGAGAGGGAGACGCAACGTCTCGCAATAACGACAGCCGCTTCACGACAGTGATGGGGGCGTCATTGGCGCGCTTACATGATATTGCCATGTGCGACAAGACGGGATTCTTGAAGATGTTCATGACTGTGAGTACAACATCCTCCATCCTGGCGGCGGCGACAAGCTTCATGGCGCCAACGGAATCACCGCCGAGTCTGAAGAAGTTGTCGTCTCTGCTGATTCTGCCGGAATCAATGCTCAAAATCTTGCCCCAAACTTTCTGCAGTTTGCGCTGCATCGATGTGACAGGGGCTCGCTCTTGCCTGACCCCGGCAAGCTTGTAGGGGGCCATCTGCATAGGCGGTATAGACTGAACAATGGCCTTGAGCTTGCTGCGGTCTAGCTTGCCGGCCAAGGTCCAGGGCATCTTGACCACCGGGATATAAGCGGTTGGCACCATGTGTGATGGGAGAGCATCCCTAAGTGCCGTCTTGAGCGACTGGCCAAGTTTGGCGCAAGCACTTGACATGGGCAGGAGAACTGCTTCCGTCTCTCGAGACGCTGCATCCTCGACATCTTCGTCGCCGCTTGTGAAGAAGACGGCCAATACCTTTGTTGATGTCTGGCTCTGGGGAACCACCAAGTCCACGGCTGACTGAACATTGGCTGGCAAGTTGGCCTTGACGTGATGTTCGATCTCGCCGAGCTCGATACGTTGTCCGTTGAGCTTGATCTGAGTGTCTTTGCGGGATCTATAGCTCAAAGAGCCATCCAAGTTGTACGCGACCAGATCGCCAGTCTTGTACATGCCATATATTCGGTCGCCAGCGAGCTTGATGCCTGTCCGCCATGGAGGATGCTCGATGAATGCTTCTCTCGTCTTGGCTTCGTTGCCCAGGTAGCCTCTTGCCACAATGGGCCCTTCAATCACAAGCTCTCCAATGCCACCGATAGCCATGAGACGGTTGTGATTGCGTGGATCGACGACCCAGCAGCGACACCCAACAGCATGCCCGATCGTGGCAGGTTCCCAATCCAAGACGCTGCCGTCATGTTCCACTTTGGTGCTTGTTGAACAGATGACGGATGTCTCGCTTGGGCCGTAGGCGTTGACAAGAGCTGCGTGGCTTGCCCATTTGGTGATGTGGTCCGGAGACATCGCTTCTCCGCCCGTAACAAGGACCTTGAGCGTGGTCACGCTGTCCGGCCGGAGCACACTTGCCACGGATGGTGTAAGTAGGGTCCAGTTGACGTTCAACTTAGTGATGACAGCGGCCAGGTCGTTCATGCGCTCCTGATCGCTGGGGATACAGATGCAACCGCCTACTATCAATGTGGATAGCATCTCCATGACGCTGGCATCAAAGGTATGTGACGCGAATTGTAGGACACGAGAGGTCGAGGTCATCTTGATAGCCTTAGCGTGTGCCGTAGCTCCAGTGGTAAAAGCCCCGTGCTCGATGATTGTAGCCTTTGGAAGACCCGTAGTCCCAGAGGTGAAGATGATGTAGGCCGGGTTGTTGGGTGCGACCTGGATTTGAAGCGAACCAACCGGCACATCAGGAAGCAGCGATACCGTCTCTGGGCCGACGGCAAAAGTCGGGATACCCAGACCTTCAAACTTGTGTGTCAAGAAGGGTGAGCAAAGGATCAGCTCAGCATCCACGTTGCGGACGAGGAAGTTGATGCGCTCAGGCGGATGGGAAGGGTCCAGTGAAACAAATGCGCCGCCGGCCTTGAGAACCGCCATAGTGGCGACAACTGTCCATGCTGACTTTTCGAAGCAAAGGGGGACGTATTTCTCGGGCCTGACCCCAAGAGACACCAAGTGCTGAGCGAGCTTTGTAGCCGCCGCATCAAGTTCGAGATAGGTAAAGCTTGCATCCCATGCCTGAATAGCCGGTGTATCGCTAGGTCGTTGTTGAGCGTTGTGCTCAAAGAGGTGGTGTACGCACTTGTCGAGGGCCTCAGGCTCGTCATTGTTCCACAACGCCAGCTGCTGCGAACAGTGGTTGCTGAGCATATTGAGTTGTCCTATTGGCACCTCCAAGTCGCAAGTTATGATTGACGTCAGAATCTGGTCAAATGTAGAGGCAATGTTCTTGGCATGTGAATCGGCAATCTTGTCTGTCCAGTAACACAGCTGCAACTCCACATTTGAATCCCAAACTTCGACGTTGACGGTCATGTTGTACTCGCTAGGATCTTGGGCGTCCTTGATGTCGAACGAGATAGGCCCTGTCGCCATTGACTTGGAGGCGGACCTTCTCTGGAACGAGTAGGCAGTGTTGAAGAGAGCTTCATTGGATATGCCCAGGGCGTGCTGCAGGTCGGCAAGCGAAACTTGCCCATGATTCATCGCTGCCGCAGAGTCTTCCTGAACAGTCTTGATAGCATCGCCGAGGCTGGTAGAGGGGTCAAGACGCACTCTGCACACGACCATGTTGATGAAGACGCCGATTGCCTCGTCGATGTCGCGGACGGGGATGTCCCGCCCAGCAACCAAGCACCCATACCCTACGTCATCAAGGCCCGTGTATGCCTGAAGCACCAGTGCCCAGGCCAGCTGGAGTATGTTGGACAGTGTGACACCTCTCTCGGTGCAGAATGTCTGAAGGTCTGCCGCATGGGAGATTGGCCAGTCGAGCGCTCGCAGAACCTTGGGCTCTGCGGCTCCACCAGTGAGCGACGGCAAGTGACAAGGATTGAATCCAGTCAGGTATTCCTTCCAGTAATCGACATTTCGAGAGCTCAGGCTTCGCTGCAAGTGAGCAACATAGTCGCTGTACACAGAAAGAGTTGTTGTGGACAAGGCACCCTCGTACGCCAAAGCCAGGTCACGGAACAGAATTGGCATCGAAGTTCCATCGGCGATAGCATGGCTCATCTTCAGGACGCAGAATGCGGTTCCTTCAGTGGCCTTGGAAATGTTGAGACGGTGAGGTGGTTGGTTGGTGGGAAGACCCAGTTGTGAGCGTCGGTCAAGGTTTTCAGCTTGCTCATTGACGGGGGCTTCGAAGACGGATATGTTGGGAAGATGCTTTCTGAGAACAATCTGGTCCATAGCACCCTCTTGTAGCAAGTTGTCCACAAAGACAGTTCGAAGAGTGGAATGCCGTTGCACCACATATCCCCATGCATCTGCTAGGCGTTGCACGTCTACGCCATGGCCTTGTTGCGCGCAATTTACCGAAAAAGTGACCGAGTACGAATAGTACTCGGGGTCTCTTATCTGGGCAAAGAGAATGCCTTGCTGAGCTGGAGAGCATGGGTATGCGGCTTCGACGTCGCCAAGATGGGCAATGCCCAGTTCGTTGAGCCTTCTTTCGATTCGGGAGTCGCCGCCAAAAGCCAAGGGAAGCAAGGACAGGTCGGCAGTTGGTTGTTCATGTCTGACCAGGGACAGCTGTTGAACAGCCTCGTGGATGTAGTCCTTGCAAGCCCCAATCCAGTTTCGGATACGTGATTGGTGATCCATGTGGCGATTGACAGAGAAGCTGAAGTTCAATCTACTGCCTAAGAAGGAGGCTGAGATCTCAATGAGGGCGAGGCGTGGAACATGGGCCCCAATGTCCGTTTCCGAACTCACAGAGTCCAGCATGCCCCCGTGAAGCTGTCTGAACACCGACTCTTCAGACTCAGCTTGCTTTGTCTGGCCAAGAAAGTTGAAAGCCACCTCCACAGGCCAATCCCGGGTATGCGTCTGGCTTTCCGGAGACAACATGCTCTGAGCAAAGTAGGGACGGCCCTTGCCGGGGAGCTTTCGCCTGAAGTCCCTTACCCAGCGCACAATATCGAGAAGATCTGGTTCAGATGGTAAGGACTGGGGGAGAAAAACGAGACAAAGAGTGGTAAACCACCCAACGGTGCGTGATAGGTCCAGCTTGTCATCTAAAGGCTCTCTGCCATGACCCTCATTGAATATTGATGGCACTGAAGGGCGGTCTGGGAAGGTTTGACGGAAAGACGCCAACAGCGAGGCCAGCAAGACATCGACAACATCGGTTTGGAGGGCATCGTGGCAAGGACCCAAGAGTTGAAGCGAGTCATCGGCGGCAATTTCCGTGGTTTCGGTGGTTGAGTCGCCGTGAAGGTTCGGTACGCCTTGCATTCCCCAGTATGAGAGGTCTTGTTGAGGAGTCGGAATATCATGGAACACATTCGTCGTTCCTTGAGCTTCCTCGCGTTGCAGATGGCTCCAAGTCTGGAATGAAAGTGGTTTGATAGGGTTGTAGGCGGCTGATGACAAGAGTCCCTCCAGATCTTGAAGAATGATATTCCACGAAACCACGTCGACAATGAGGTGATGAGCGACAAATGAAACGGCTTGGTTGTCGATTCCCTCCATCTCAAAAATGTCCGCGGCAAAGAGAGGACCCTGAACAATGTTCAGACATTTCTGGCTCTCTTCGATCAATGAAGAGAGGCGACCTTGGTCAACGTTCGCATGTGATCGGACGGTGTACGAGGCAGCGACGTTGTCAGTGATGCATTGAGACCAGGTGCCATTGACTTGTGAGAAGCGAGCACGAAGCATACTGTGTGTCTTGACGATGGTTTCCAAGGCTGTCGATAGCTCTGGGGAAGTAATTGTTCGTCTGGTTCTCAAAAGCATGCTCTGGTTGAAATGAGTAGACTCAGTACCCATGCACTCAAAGTACACTTTCTGAATGGGCGACAAGTCAAACGACTCATTCTCCCGCTCCTGAACATGCACAACATCTTCGACGGTAGTGGCATGAGATGCAAGTTCGACGATGGACTTGCTCTGCATGATTTGTCCGACCGAGACACCAATGTTCAAAGACCGACAGACGGCCATCAACTGCATGGCGGAGATGGAGTCACCTCCCAAATGGAGAAAAGACTGCTTGAACGGCACCATGTCCACCTCGAGGTTAAGAATCTTAGCCCAGGCATCCCTAAGCCTAACCTCAATCTCTGATGCTTCTCTGCCTAAAGCAGATGCCTTTTCCTGCGCGTTGAGAACCAGCTGGTATTGCTCGGCAGTCATCTTCTCGGCCCAGTCCACGGCACGCCGACGATCAAGCTTGCCGGATGGGAGGAGACAGACACGGTTCACGATGATCCACGAGGATGGAATCATCCAAGTTGCCAGGTGTCTTGATAGACGCTCGCGGATGCCTGTCAACTGCGGGGAGGCAAAGTGTCCGACGATCTGCATCTCTTCATCTCCCACCATCTCTTGTTTGAGAGCGGCAAGAGACTGCAGAGAAAGGATGGCGATTAGACGCCCCTTTAAAGGGCCGGACGATGGAACAGCAGCCAGGCCATACTGGATAGCAGGGTCTGCGCTGAGATGGTGCTCAACTTCAGACAACTCCAGCCTCTGGCCGTTGACCTTGACTTGATTGTCCTTGCGGCCCTGGAAGATAATGGATCCATCTTCGGCGAGTTTGACGAGATCTCCAGTCTTGTACAACCTGCGCTCAGGGCCTGCGGATGCACTGGGGAACTTGTTGCACCACTTTGGGTTGGTGATGAAGGATTCCGCAGTCTTTCCGGGATTCTTGAGATAGCCCTGGGCAAGGATTGGACCCTCCACCACGAGCTCGCCAGCTACGCCGATGGGGACCAGTCTGTCGTCGTTGGTCGCATCGACGACCCAGCAAAGACCTCCCACTGCACGCCCGATATTGGAAGGGTCAGATTCAAGCGTGACGGCCGGGTTGACGGTCGCAATGATTGAGGTTTCGCTCGGGCCGTAGGCGTTCATCAACTGGACAGATGATGCCCAGGAAGAGATGTGAGCAGACGACATCGCCTCTCCACCAAGCACAAGAGTTTTAAGGTCAGGGACGAGAGACGGCTGGATCAACTGGGCGACTGAGGGCGTCAATAAAGCCCAGTTGACGCGCATGCGGTTGACGGCGCCCGCAATATCACCCATGCGTTCCTCGTCACTAGGCACACAGACCGTGCCACCGTGGATAAGAGTCGTCAACATCTCCATAATGCTGGCGTCGAAAGTATGTGAAGCAAATTGCAACACTCGAGATGACTCGTCCATGCCCATGGCAAAACCATGCGCAGTTGCACCAGTGCAAAAGGCTGCGTGGCCTACAATCGTTCCCTTTGGCTTCCCAGTTGTTCCTGAAGTAAAGATAACGTAGGCAGGGCTATTTGTAGACATGGAAATAGCCGGCTGCTGGTGCGGTGGGATGCTGTGAACAAAGCCCTTTGAGACCCGGACTGCCTTCGTTCCGAGATTCTCCAGGCGCTCAGTGTACTTGGGGGAGCAGAGGACAACCGTAGCGTCAACATCGGCAAGAATGCCCTTGATTCGGGCATCAGGATGTGCCGGATCCAGCGGGACGAATGCAGCACCCGACTTCAAGATAGCCAAGATGGAGACGACGACAAGGGATGATTTTTCCATGCAGAATGGAACAATAGAGTCCACACTGACGCCGTTCTCAACTAAGACACACGCAAGACGGCTTGACTGAGAGTCCAGTTCCGCATATGTGAGGCTTTGGTCCCATGCGTGGATGGCCAGCTTGTCTTGCGCTTGAGCAATGCCCTGAGCCTGAATGACATGGTGTATGAGTCGATCCACAGCTGTTGTTGTTGCATGATTCATGTCTTGCAGTGTCTGAAAGTCATTAGGAGTCAAAATAGACAGGTTTTCCACCCTTTCGTCCATAAGTTCAGAAGATGAGACCAATTGCAACATCAAGGCGAACTGATCCATGACACGCTGCATCTGCGATGCTGAGATGACGTCTGGGTCAAAATGGACAACTGTCTCAAGCTCGCCATCGCCAATATGGCACGAGAGCATGAGGGGGTATGAGTAGAAGTTGGTGCCAGCCATCTCGTTGGTCTGCTCGTCCCAGAATGAATCGGTTGACTCTCGCGACCCGTGATTGATGGCCACGAGGTTCTGCGCGCCACAAGCAAGAGCCGTGTCAGTATTGATGCGCCTGATGTACTGAATACCGGTGTGTTGGTGCGTTCTCATTGCTGCCGACTGAGCTTGAACGTAGCCGAGAAGCCCAGCAACTGTTGTCAATGGTTCCAGAACCATCCGCATTGGTACAGTCGCTAACGTCACTCCCACCATTTCCTCGATCCCGGGGACAGGGGCATCACGTCCCGTGACGGTTTCCCAGAAGACAACGTCGTTTGACGCCGAGTAGATGGAAACTGTCAAAGCCCAGGCCGCGCGGATCCTCGTGGCAGTAGTAATCTCTGATCCAGACTGGCGGATCAGGTCTGCCTTGTGAATCATCAGACTGCTAGCACTTGCCTGGTAATCAGGGCTGGGTAGACGTGGGAAGTGCTGGGCAGAGATGTTGGATAGGTGGGACTTCCAGAACTCGCTTGCGTGACCCAAGTCAATTCCTGCAAGATACCGGATAAAGTTGGAGTACGATGGGCCTCTGAGCTGTGCTGGGCTTGGAGGAGTCTCTTGATAACATCTCTTGATCTTGTCCAGGATCAGAGGTAGACACCAACCGTCGTATAGCGCATGATGAATAGTCCAGACAAAGAAGACTCCAGTGGAACCATCGGCAACAAGATTGTAGTCAGTCAATCTTCCACCGTTGTGGAGAGGAATCTGGCACCGAGACTGTTCTGCATCGGACAAGCTGGAAACCGTTGACCATTGGGGGGCATCTTCGGACAGCACAACCTGCAGAGACCCAGCATCATCGGTATGTACGATCCTTGTTCGTAGGGTGGACTCAGCTTGAACAACGAGATGACAGGCCCTCTTGAACCTGGCGCTATCTATGTTGTCTGGGAGGCGATAAACGAGCTGAGCAACATATGCCCCAGGCTCTCTGGTTGAAAGAGCCATAAGACCCTCTTGTGTTGCAGTACAAGGGTAAATGTCTTGAATGGCATCGACATTGATGCGAGCAAAGGTTGCAACCTCTCGCTGCAATACATCCATCGAGGCCACGGTGGGTAACAACGAGAACGGCTGGACGGCCGTGGCTGTAGTCTTGGACATGGGGAATGCCGAGCTGGCCATGTCCAGCAAGGTCGCCTTCTGGAAGATGCTAGCCACGGTCAAGTTGATGTCAGACTGCCGTGCAAGTGTCACAAGTCTCATTGCGTTGATCGAGTCGCCTCCAAGTCTAAAGAAATGATCTTCGACTCCGATGGACGCCAGGTCGATATCCAGCACATGAGCCCACATGCTAGCAAGTTGTTTCTCTGCCTCGCTCGATGGAGCTCTACCAGGCTTGGAGGCGAGTTTGTAGGTGCTCATCAACGACGTCGGCACTGCCTGTGCCAGTAGTCGGAGACTGCGCCGGTCCAACTTCCCAGATGGAGTGAGTGGCATCTTGAGAATGGGTAGCCACACAGATGGAACCATGTAAGCGGGGACGACCATAGACAAATGCCCCTCCAAGGCTTTGGCGAGAGTCCTAAAAGCATCGTCCAAGTCTAGTATGATGCTGTCGTCGCTGCTGTCGGGGAGGGAGGCATCTGCATCGGCACAGACAAAACAGGCCAGAGATTTTCGGCCCTCAGACACAATGAGCTCCACAGCAGACAGCCAGTTCTCAGGGAGGTACTTTTCAACGTGATGCTCAATCTCTCCAAGTTCGATGCGCTGGCCGTTGAGTTTGACTTGAGTATCCTTTCGCCCCAAATACGTGAGAGTACCGTCAGAGTTGCAGCATACAAGGTCACCGGTCTTGTAGAGCTTACGGTCCACATTGACCCCTTGAAGTATCCCTTCCACAAAGGCAGGTGGAGAGATAAAGGATTGTGCCATCCTCTCGGGCAGGTTCAGGTAGCCTCGAGAGACGATGGGGCCGTCTATGAGAAGCTCGCCTACGCAACCTATGGGGACCAGAGAGTTGTGGTCGCTAGCATCGACAACCCAAGCGATACTGCCGATGGCGCGGCCGATGTTTGTGGCTCTACCTGGCTTGGCAATATCACCACTGTAGGTCGAATTGACGCTGCATTCGGAGGGGCCGTAGCAACATTGCAGAGATACAAAGTCGCGCCAGATGTCAACGCACTTGGTAGTCACAGCTTCACCGCCCAGAGCCAAAGTCCTCAAGGTTAGGACCTCGGTCGGGTGGAGAAAGCATGCGACGGTAGGGGTTATGTCGGCCAAGGTAACCTCGTAGCGGTTAATGGCGCCGGCCAAATCGTTCAACCTCTCGTGGTCCGAGGGTACGCATACGCAGCCTCCACGGGTGAGTGTAGTGAATATCTCGGCGAGACTGTTGTCAAAGGTGTGAGAGGCAAACTGCAGCACCCTTGAGTCTTGCTCATATCCTAGCTTGGGGCCCGAGTACTCGGCATTGGTGGCAATACCCCTATGTTCCAGCACCACCCCCTTGGGCTTTCCGGTACTCCCGGACGTGTAAATGACGAAACAGGCGTTGTTTGGTGTGACTTGAGGAAGGAAAACGCCATCCTTTGCTATGGAGATGGTCTGGAGCAGCTGAGCGTCTACAGCTACTGTTGTCTTGACCATGGTACTGATCCTAGACGCGATAGAAGGGGCCACAAGAGCAATAGAGGCGCCTGTGTCCTCAGCACGAAGTCGCAATGCAGTATCCGGATGCGCTGGATCCAAAGGTACGCAGGCACCTCCAGTCTTCAAGATGGCCAGCATGGCGACTATGGCGAAAGCAGACTTGTCAAAGCAGACGAGCACAAAGTCTTCCACGCCGACACCTAAGGAGATGATGTGATGGGCAAGCTTGGTAGAAGCGTCATCAAGCTCAGAATAGGTAAAATCCATGTCCCACGAAGCAATCGCGGGGGCGTCAGGGCGAGACAGTGCCTGGTGTTTGAACAAGTTGTGAAGGCAGCTTTCAATGGCTTCAGGCATCTGCTTGTTCCACTCGCAGAGCTGCCGGCGGTGCCAGGAACTGAGGTGATCGAGCTGAGCGACGGGCCGGTTGCAGTGATGAAGCACATTGCTGAGCGCCTTGGTAAAAGTGTTGGCAACATTCGCGGCCTGTCCGTCTGACAAGGTATCTGACCAGTACATCAGGTCAATGGCCATGTCGTCCTCGCCTGCCTCGATGTTGACGGATACGTTGTACTCGTCGGGATCATAAGTAGGGCGACACTCCTCGAATACGAGATCCGAAGGGTTCTGCAGGGTAGGAAGCAGCTTTCTATACGACACGGCTGTGTTGAACAGAGCGACGTCAGAGAGCTGCAGTGCGTGCTGTACTTCAGCAAGGGGAATGTGTCGGTAATCCAGGCTGTCCAGGTAGTCCCTCTGCACGAGGCTCATCACGTCCTCGAGAGTGGCAGCCACACCGACGTTGACGCGACATGGCACAATGTTGATGACAGGCCCGACAACGTCACGGATGCCCTGGATCTGCAAGTCTCGAGAAGACGTGAGATAACCGAAACAGACATCCTCCGAGGAGGTATAAAGACGCAGCGTCAATGCCCATGCAGCGTATATAGCGTTGACAATGGTGACTCCCTGATCATCACACAAGCTCTGCAGCTTCGCCAACTCGCCAAACTTGACTCTGAGGTATCTCAAGTCCTTTGATTCCGCAACAATGCCGTCGTCAAGAACGGGAAAGTGGCACGGCTCGACACCTGCCAAGTACGACTTCCAGTAGTCGATGCCGGGCTGAATGGCCTGGTCTTGGAGGTGTTTGATGTAGTTACGGTACAGCGGACCTTCGCCAGATCCACAGTTGCTCTCGTATGCCATGGCGAGGTCTCGGAAGAGAATTGAAAGAGATGTGCCATCCATGATGACGTGACTAATGTCAAGCCTGCAAAAGACTTTGCCACTCTTGGTTGTGCAGACCTCAAAGTGATGCAACAGTTGGGAGTTGTCTTTTTGGTGCAGTGGCGGGGCACCGAGGGCAGCGAGTGCATCCTCTTCTGTGTCTTTCTCTGACACAATGAGCGGAAATTCGACTTCTTTGAGAACTACCTGATCATATAGGGAGTCCTGCTGAGCCACGCTCTCAACGAAGATGGTCCTGAGCATTGGGTGGTACTCAATCATGCGTTTCCAAGCATTGGCAAGTCTGGTCACGTCCACGGGCAGACCGCTTCTGCTCTTGACCTCGTGGAGCGTATAAGCGGCGTAAAAGGCGTTGTTCTTTGTCGTGCTAATCAAGAGTCCCGATTGCATAGGAGAGCAAGGGTAGGCATCTTCAACTAGATCCATGGATCTGACTCCAGCCTCGGGGAGCTTTTCTTCCATTAGGAGTCGAAGACGGTCGTAGGTAAGGGAGAGGAGTGGGAAGTCGCTCAGCGTAGGCTCAGTGGGCATGACGCTCAGAGATTCAATCAGGGTGCCGAGACCCTGTTGACAAGAAGAAATCCACTGACGAATCTTGGGCTGATGGTTCATGTTTTGGTTGAAGACAAAGGAGAACCGGAGAGAACCCTTGATGATGACAGCAGAAACCTCAAAAAGGGAAATGCAGCTTGTTAGGGGACCGACGTCTGCACCGTCGGTAGCACCCTTGACCTCGCCAGCAATATCCCTCACAGGAGTAAAGAGAGCACCCTCACGCTCCAGTTGTTGATACTGGCCAAGATAGTTGAAGGTAATCTCGAGCGGCCAGTGACGGGAAAAGGCGTCGTCACCCGCTTTTGTCAGCCAGCGGCTCGCAAAGTAAGGCCTCCCACTGTCGGGAACTTTGCGCCGTCCATCTTTGACCAGCTTCGCCGTGTCAATGAGACTGTATTGCGCCTCTGCTCCTGCAAACACGGGGTAAATAGTCGTGAACCATCCAACCACGTTGGACAGGTCGATTGAAGTGTCCCAGGGTTCTCGGCCGTGTCCTTCAGCGAACACAGCCGGGATCGGGCGGTCCGTGAATATCTGGCCAAAAGAGAAGATCATGGCTGCCAGGAGAACGTCGGGAATCTCGGTGCGCAAAGACTCATGGCATTTTGACAGGAGGAGGGATGTTTGTCGAGGTCCAATTTCGAAGCCTTCACGGGTCATCTGCCCGTAGACATTGGGCTTGTCCACCATTCCCCAGTACTCGGCGTTCCCATCAGGGATGCCATGGATTGGCAGAGCTTGCTCCGGCGTCTGGGTCTCGGCATGTTCCAACTGCATCTTGCACCAGGCCTGGAAAGGCAAAGGGCGATCTGTGCCAGGTTCCAATTCAGGCCGGAGCAGCAGCTCTTCTAGCTCTTGGAGAATGATCCTCCAGGAGACAAGATCAATGACCAGATGATGTGCGACCACGAACAAGAGCTCTTCTTCCCCATTTATATCAATGAGGTCAGCAGCCAATAATGGTCCATTTGTAACCTCAAGGCAGGTCTGGCTGTCGACGAGGGAACGGCCAACTTCCTCACTCGAAGCCAGGGTTAGGGTACGCAAGCGATACGAAGACGCAACTTCGTTGGTGACTTTCTGCTTCCATTCACCAGTAGCGTCCTGGCTGAACCTGGCGCGGAGCATCGAGTGTCTCGATATGATGATCTCCATGGCCTTGCGCATATCTGACTCAAGAATGCGCTGGCTTGTGCGGAGGAGAAAGCTCTGGTTGTAATGGCCTTGGTCGTGGTTGGGTCTAGCAAAGTAGAGCTTCTGTATGGGCGAGAGCTCGAACGGCTGTTCCAGAGTCTCCAGGTGGAACGATGGCCTATCAATATCCTTGACTTGAAGTACCAGCGCTCTGATTGATTTGCAAGCAATGATTTGCGAGACGGCCAGGCCGAGACCACGTTTCCTGCACTCGCTCATCACTTGCATCGCCGAGATGGAGTCACCGCCAACGCTTAGAAAGGACTGCCCGAGGCTAAGCTGTTCCGCTTTGAGGTTCAGAACGTGCATCCAGATCTTATGTAGCTCCGACTCGGTCTTGCTGGAAAACTCGAGGTCCTCTGAGGATCCGGTGGCCATGACAGGGTTGAGTTGTCGGTACAGAGTCTCGCTCATGTCATCAACCCACTTCGCAGTCTGCTTGCGGTCAAGCTTTCCTGACTGAAGACGAGGGATGAACTCGACGGCGATCCACATGGAAGGGATCATGTAGGGTGGCAGTTTTTCAGCGAGAAGCTGCTTCGCCTCAGCGACTTTGACTCGCGCAGTGTCCTCGAGTTGGCCATCAAGCAACTTGTAAGGCTGGCCCTTTGGCACTAGGTCCTGGTTCGAATCATCGCTGAGCTGAACAATGGCCAAGAGTCGGCCTTTACAGAAACCTTCCTTGGCCAGAACGACCATGCCGTGCTTTATACAAGCACCGACGTTGAGATGGTGCTCAATCTCGCCCAGCTCTATGCGCTGTCCGTGAAACTTGATCTGAGAGCCTTTGCGCCCAGCGATGTGAAGGGTGCCGTCATGATTGTACTTGACGAGATCACCCGTCTTGTACATGCGCCTAGGGCCATTCTGCCGTGGTTGGTTGCGTGTCCACGCGGGATCAACAATGAAAGCCTCGCTTGTCTTCTCGGGCTCCTTGTAGTACTCCCGTGCAAGCGTGTGGCCTTCGATGACCAGCTCGCCCACCGCTCCTAGGGGCATCAGTCGGTCGTGATTGTAGCGATCAACAACCCAGCAATGAACGCCGACCTGGTGGCCGATATTAAGCGGGTTCTTGCCCTTCTTCATACCTCTGTGAGCGTGCGAAACAACAGCTGTCTCGGCAGGTCCATAACAGTTGATGAGGTTGATGTGAGACCACGAGTCAATGACGGCTTGCGTCATGGCTTCACCGCCAGTAACAAGTGTGCAGAGGGATGGCACCTTGGCGGGGTCGATGAACTTGACAAAGGTTGGTGTCAACAGCGCCCAGTTGGCTCGGAGCTGCGTGATGGCATCCTCGATGGCGTTGAGTCGGGCATCCTCGCTGGGTATGCAGACGCAGCCACCTAGAACCAAGCATGTGAGGATCTCGGTGATGCTCACGTCAAAGGTGGACGCGGCGAACTGTAGTGATCGCGTGTTGGCGTCCATCATCATGGCAGGTCCGTGAGCAAAGGCGCTCGACAAGAGGGGCCCATGCTGAATCAGTGCACCCTTAGGCTCCCCCGTGGTTCCGCTTGTGAATATCATGTAGGCGCCGTTGCTCCATGAGCCACAGTTAACCTCGCTGCCGTCGTGCTCGGTCAGCTGCATGAACAGTTGGTCGTCGACGGGGATCAACTCGGCCGCCACACTCTCTAGCATGGCTCGGTGCTGGGGAGAACACAAGATGGTCTGGGCTTGCACCTTGCGTGCCAGGGATTGTAGTCGCGGTAATGGGTGTGTAGGATCAAACGGAACAAAGATTCCGCCTGCCTTAGATATAGCCAGCATTGCAACCACAGTCCACTTGGACTTGTCGAAGCAAATCGGCACAAAGATCTCGGGCCCAACGCCCGAGGCTTGTAAGCGACAAGCAAGGCGATCCGAGAGAGATAGAAGTTGGGAGTATGAAAAGCTCCCGTCCCAAGCGCAAACCGCCTCTGCATCAGGTCGCAATGCACCATGCTTGGATACGGCTTGGTGTATGCACTCCTGCACATTGCTCTTTGGGCTGCTATTCCATGCCAGGACTTGTCGCTCGTTTCGGTCACCAAACAAATTGAGGTTTGATACCAGAGTCTCCGGGTGGTTGATCATTTCACTGACAATCTTGTCATAGGTGTTGCTGATGTTCGCCGCCTGTTCTCGGGTCATGAAGGCGGAGTCCCACGAGAGGACGGTATCGAGGGTTGTAGGGTCCACGAGCATGTGCATCTTGCACCATGAAACAGAATCGTGGCTTGCCTTTCGGCTTTGATCATTATCATTGCTCTGCTCGCGGGCAAAGTTGCGGATGGAAAGTGTGGTGTTGTACAACGTTTGTGCCTTGGTCTCTGGTAGGAACAGCAACGTGCAGAATCCGCCGGCCAGGATGCTTTGAACACTCTGATTGGCGGGCACATTCAGCTGTGCAGTTGGCGTAACATCATGTCCACGCCCCGAGGTTGTGGTGATGCTATGGTCGCAGTCGAAGCCATAGTAGACAGTCTCAAGTCCAGTGAAACATCCGAGAAGAACTCCCCATGCTGTGCATAGAACACTGCACGTCTGAGGCAGATCTCCGGGTACACTGCATCCCAGCCGACTGGTAAAACCCGGGGGACTGGACTCATCCTTCTCACCCACGTCGAATGCCGGGAAGATGCTGGGCTCCAAATCTTGCATTGATCGACCAGACACCTGGATACAACCGCAAGCAGGTGGCTCCATTGTTTGGAATGTCTTGAAAGGGTTTGGCGATATTGTGTGCATATAGTGTGTGTCGAGGGGGGTAGATGAAACAGTTGATTAACATGAAGCAGAGTCTAAAGCTTCTGCGTCGAAGGAATCATAGACCTCATGGGCAATCGTATGTATGGCTGCTGGGATGGATCATGAGGCAGATATAATTGACCTAGCTACGAACAAGACTCAAAGCAAGGCGGGAACGCCTCACTCCCCGAAAGGGGAGCGCGTGGGTGCAAGCAAGCCACGTCCGACCAGGGGGGTTGACCTTCAAGGCAGGACCAATATTGTGCGCGTTGTCATGATGTAGGTGGATGCACTGACTCGGGAGACAATAACTATGCTGGTCCCTGATGAGCATTCAAGGCAGATAGATCCTGGCTTCAGCTAGAAAACAACCTCCTTGTCTCCACCCTTTGCCCACTCAGTCCATAAGTACGCCAATGACAACTACAGTCAGGCTGAGGCCATGCACACTCCGGCGCTTCAGCTCTGGATATTCTCCATCCGTGGCCTCGTCTGTAGGCCTGTGGAGAAATATGCCGGTACAAAAGTTCGGATCGATGATGAGCTGCATGGAATTGCCACTGCGAGGTAAGTAAGTTGTCTCTTTACTCGGACATCAGGAGAACGGAGCTAACCCCCCGTAGTCTGAAATGACGGCTGGGCTGAACACGAGAATGAGATAACAGACCTGGTATTGGACAACTGTCGGGGCCCTGGTGATGAAGAAGATAGATCATTCACATTGCTGGCAATTTCTTGGTCTCAAGTGGTGGCTTGATCGCCGACTAGATGACACAATCACACTAGATGATCTGACTTTGGAGTCATGAAACTGGGCAGTTACATGACATTTGAATAGGGTATCCATTGAGATTCTCGGTTAGAATGCATGCCGCAGGGAAGAGAGCCTACGAGTTGAGTGACTTGCAGCTAAACGGCAGACGGTTTTTTTTTTTTTTCAACTTTATTCCCTCTAGGTTGTAATCTTACGGAATATGACACAACAGGTAAGACCATTCAAAATATGACATCCAATACCTCGGCTGATGGCGACGATAGAAACAGTATACCTTTTACAGCTGCACGTAGAAACCGATTACACTCACATTTCAAGGGAACCAGCCACTAATGCAACGCCGCGGAACCCTCGGGGTTCAGAAATAATCGATACTGCCCCACATGTTGTTGGTTGAGGAAATGCACAGTCTTGGCCATGGACAAACAAGAAAAGACTAGTCTGATCAGCCAGAGCCTTATTCGGCAGTGGGCCGAACATCATGATAACTACTAAAGAAGGAATAAAACTGGAGATCATCTAGGGCTTTAATTGCCACTATGAGGCTTTGTAAATGCTGAGCGGATGCTAGAGTAAAGAGAAATACGACTCGTTCACTTTTTCAAGTCCTTTGTGGTCCCCAAGAAGCTGTGCCTGTCTCGGTTATTCTTGACAAGACTATGGAACCAACACCAGGCGCCTGGGCAATGACGATCTTGCTCTCTTCTCGGGATGGTGGCGGGGACCACCCGAGAAGGTAGCATTCGTATGCACGTAGCAGCGTACGGGAGGCCACGATCCAACAATTCCGGAGAACACAGGGGTAACACAGGGGTATGAGGCCGGGGGAGAAATACGAGTCTTGGTGGGACGCCCCGTCCAATTCTTGGTTTGTCTGAGCCCTTCACTCGCAAAACTGACTCGATCATGTACCAACCACAAGGAAGGGGAAAATAGATCCACCCAGCCTTCCGGCTAGCACGCCATCGCGCAGCCGTAAAAGGATCTGGAGATACCATGTTGAGACAGCACACAGGGATTAACTTGATAGTCGAACCAGGATCAAGGTACCAACTAACATAAGAAACGCATTCACATAGTTATTTTAATACTCTATCAAATTATCACGATTGTTTCTCTTCCGTTGGCATCTAGGGGAGGTTACATTGGCGCCCCATGTTTTCTTCAGCACCTCGTGGTCTTCCAGGTTTTTTTCTGCCGCCCATGCTCATCCATTGGTCAACCCCTGCGCAGATGAGGGATCTAGCAATACTACCATGATCGACATAAAACAAGGATACTACGTAGTAAGACGCGCCACGTGAGTCCACAACCTCCAACATGGCGCATTAGCCTGGCTGGTACCATGCCTTGGCACGGCAGTTGGACGTTGAGCTGAGTTAATGTGATCTGTCGTGCCTTTTCCGGCCCGTCCCGGCCCGTCCCGGCCCCATAACTATCTGATCTGAATGAATCATCATGGATCTCTCCATAACTATTGGAACTTTACAATTTTAGTGAGGCGCTCTTTTCGACCCGCCTTGCTCATATCATGTCGCGCCAAGCGGGTCACTCCACATCACAATATCCTGCCTGAACCATGTCCGAACCATGTCTGACGTGTCTTTTTTTTTGTTCTTCTTTTTTTTTTTGTGTGTTCCTTCGGCTACTTGGCTTTCCTCAAGGCAAGATACAGATGGCCGTCTGTCCGTTTGCAGTGCCGTTGAACTTTGAATTGCGCTCATTGCCCTCGGGTGTCTGGGCAGGTTGGGGAAACAGTCTTATTCGCGACCGATATGGCCTCATCTTTGTGCGACGACGACTCTTTCGGGCCGCATGCGACTGGCTGCAGAGGCGGCTTCGACTTTACGCTGCTCTTTGAAGAATCAATACTTGTTGTGCCCATCAATGCCTTGTTACTCCTCGCAGCTCCATGTCGAGCTGTCTACCTCCTGCGCAAGAACACGGTAAAGGTCGAAAGCAGCTACTGGTTGTACTGCAAACTTGCAAGTCTACTTCTCTGATGTTTCCCGTGATCCGTATTCTAACAATTGTTAGATCTCGTGCCTTTTCCTCATCGCATCGCAAATCGGCTTTCTCGTCTTGTTGACTCAATCTTCAGCCGTCGTCACCAAAGCCTCTCTACCAACTGCCGCCTTATCGTTCGTCGCATCAATTAGCCTATTAGGCCTATCCTACGTCGAGCATGTCTACTCGTATCGGCCATCGACGGTACTCAACCTCTTTCTACTCTTCTCGGTCGTCTTTGACGCCACACGAACGCGAACACTATGGCTCCAGGGTTACAATCGATCCCCAGCCATTGCCGCCCTTGTCGCCACGGTCATAAAGATTGTCATGCTGGTTGTCGAGACTGTTGAGAAACGCGGTTTCTTACGTCCCCAGTACCGAGCATTGCCTCCCGAGGTGACGAGCGGCGTCTTCTCCCAATGGGTCTTTTGGTGGCAGCTCCCTCTATTCCGCGCTGGCTACTCCAAGAAATTGGAGATTGAGTCTTTGTTCCCTCTTGCAAAGCATTTCAAGTCTTCATATCTGCAGGACCTAGTACAGACTGCCTGGGCTAAATGTTTGTCGTCCTACCTCCAGTACCGCACATGCATGAAACATACAGGATACTTACAGTCACATAGCATCTAAAAAAGAGGGAAGTGGTTTAATCTTGGTCGTCCTCAAAACACTAAAGGGACCTATTCTGTCCATCATCTTCCCACGTCTGTGCTTCATCGCCTTTACCTTTTGCCAACCATTCCTCATCTCAACGACACTGGCGTGGGCCGAAAAGGATAGCGACTCTGACGATATGAACCAGGGATACGGCCTCATAGGCGCCTGGTTCATTGTCTTTGTCGGCATAGGAGTATGTTTTCCCTACGTGCGAGCCATAGCAGCATCTCACTGACTCTCGACATCACAGGTGACGACTGGTCAGTACCAGCACCTGACGTATCGCGCCATCACCATGGCCCGCGGTCAGCTTGTCACGATGCTGTATGACAAGGCTACAGATATCAACATCACGGCTGCCGACCCTACCGCAGCCCTGACACTGATGAGTGCTGATATTGAGAGGATTGACACGGGATGGCGCACCGCTCACGACGTCTGGGCTAACTTGGTCGAGATTGCTGTGGCAGTCTACCTGTTGGAACGTCAGCTCGGCGTTGTTTGCCTCATTCCTGTCGGGGCCGCAATCTGTAAGTTCACACTGGGATTAGAGGAGCTATAATGAACAATCGATGTGCTGACTCGGCACAAATTCAGTCTCCATCGTCGGTTCTGTTATTGCCGTTAGCTTCGTCATGGCTCGCCAGGCTATGTGGCTCGAGGCCATCGAAAAGAGAATCGCGGCAACATCTCAGATGCTGGGGGCTATGAAGGGCGTCAAAATGTGCGGCCTGACCCACGTGCTCGGCACACGTATTCAGGCCATGCGGAACGAGGAGATGCACATCTCGGGCAAGTTCCGCAGGTTGTTAATCTGGAACATGGTCTTGGGTGAGTACCAACAATGGATTTCCATGTCATGAGCGCTACTCCCAAGAAACCTCGCTAACTGTGACACCTATAGCCTACCTTGCTCCTATCTTCGCTCCCATTCTGACCTTCACGGCATACAGCGTGCTCGCCCAGTCACGGGGGGGAGGCAGTAACTTGGACACAAACCGCATGTTTACGTCTTTATCTCTGTTTGCACTCCTACAGGATCCTCTGACCTCGTTTGTTACCTCATTGTCCTCTCTGATGGGATCCATCGGGAGCTTTGTGCGCATCCAGTCCTTTCTCAGCACAGACGTCCGCATCGACGACAGAGTCATCCAGGATAATATCGAGGGTGATGACTCCTTGGGCTCCAGGTCTTCTGGCAGTGAACCCGAGAAGAACTGCTCTTCACCCGAAGAGGAGCCCAAGCTACTGAAAGATGCAATGTCAAATGCTTCGTTGAATGGCAACGCTGTCATCGTCAAGGCTGGCTCTTTTGGATACGACACCACCAAAAAGCCCATCTTGAGCGGCATCGATGTTCAAGTACCCCTGGGCAAGTTCACGCTTCTCGTTGGGCCGGTCGGCAGTGGCAAATCGACTCTTCTCAAGGCATTCCTTGGAGAGGTTGGTATCATGACTGGGTCCGTCCAAATATCGAGCTCAGAAATTGCCTACTGCGACCAGACAGCGTGGCACATGAACGGTACTGTGCGAGAAAGTATCATCGCTTTCTCGCCACCAGATGAGCGCTGGTACCAGCAGGTCCTAGAAGCTTGTGCCTTGAGGCAAGATCTCTCGCAACTCCCCAGGGGAGATCTCACCACGATAGGAAGCAAGGGCATTGTTCTCAGCGGAGGCCAGAGCCAAAGAATCAGTCTAGCAAGAGCTGTGTACGCGCAGAAAGATGTCATCGTCCTGGATGACGTCTTCAGCGGATTGGATGCGCACACTGAAAATGCCGTATTCCACAACCTCCTTGGCACTCATGGCATCCTACGGCAGATCAAGGCAACCGTTATCGTCGCCTCTTCACGCGGTACGCGAATTCCCTACGCAGATCATATCCTTAGTCTCGATGGCACCGGTGTAGGCTGCGAGCAGGGAAGCTTGGACAAGCTGACCGACTCTGGTGGCTACGTGTCTCGCTCCCTCGTATCTTCGGCAGACTGGACATACGAGCAAGCCCCCAATGCGGCTGCTGCCCCTACCGAGGCATCAGCTCATGCCCTGGTCAACTCTGAAGAAGCCCATCTCGAGGACCTCGAAGACGAGGCCGGCCGTCGCACTGGGGACGTGGCGATCTACACATACTACATCCGCGCCATCGGCTGGATCCCAACCTTGATCTTTGTCGCCGCCATCTGCGCCTTCATCTTCAGCCAGTCCTTCCCCACCATCTGGCTCAACTGGTGGGCAGCTGCCAATGCTAAGGACCCATTTACACGGCTCGGATACTACCTAGGTATTTACGCCATGCTGGGTGCCTTGGCCATTATCTTCCTAGTCGTGAGCACCTGGCAAATGATTGTCACCATGGTACCCTTATCAGGTAACAACTTCCACCAGAGCCTGCTCAATACAGTCCTCAACGCACCAATGTCCTTCTTCGCAGCGACCGACGCTGGCATCACCATCAACCGCTTCAGCCAAGATCTCCAGCTCATCGATATGGACTTGCCCCTCTCGGCCCTCAACACCTTTGCTACTTTCGTGCTTTGCATCGCTGAGATGGCACTCATCGCCGCTGGTTCGTATTATACGGCTGTCGCATTCCCCTTTTTATTCGCGGCGCTGTGGGTAGTTCAGCACACGTACCTGCGCACATCCCGCCAACTTCGGTTCATGGATCTTGAGGCAAAGAGCCCGCTCTACGCCCTGTTCACTGAGTCTGTCAGTGGACTGGTGACGCTGCGCGCGTTTGGGTGGCGCGGTGCCCTCGAGAAGAAGCACCACGAGTTGCTGGACCGATCCCAAAAGCCCTTCTATCTTCTCTTCGCGGTTCAGCGTTGGCTGACCTTTGTCCTCGACATGTTTGTGGCCTTCATCGCTGTGCTGGTCATGGTCCTTGTTACTCAACTCAGAGGCATACTCCCTACAGGTCTTATCGGTGTGGCCCTGGTTAACATCATCCAGTTTAGCCAGCACCTCAAGCTATTGATGACCTTCTGGACAAACTTGGAGACTCAAATCGGCGCAATCTCTAGGATCAAATCCTTCACATCCCACACCGCTTCGGAGCATGAACCCCAGGAGAAGGAACAACCGCCGCCCATGTGGCCCAAGGGGACCATTGTGTTCGACAATGTCTCGGCCGGATACAGGTACGTCAACGCTTCATCCCCATCATACAGTCATTTGCTGATCCGCTCTTCTACAGGCAGTCCGAGCATGTCCTGAAAAACATATCCATGTCGATTCAGGCAGGGCAAAAAATTGGCATCTGCGGACGGACTGGAAGGTAACCCGGCTCCAACATGTTCCTCTAGTAGACCTCTCCAGCTAACCCATATTCCCTCGCAGTGGTAAGAGTTCCATGGTCTTATGCCTTTTCCGCATGGTAGACCTCCACGGTGGTCGCATAACTATAGACGAGCTTGACATCAGCACGCTGCCCCGTGAACAGGTTCGCACTCGGCTAGTCGCTGTGCCACAAGATGCGTTCCTCATTGAGGGCGGCAGCGTGCGGCTGAATGCGGACCCTTCTGCGGGACTCACGGATGCTGCAATCGAGGATGCACTGAGAGCTGTAGAACTGTGGGACATTGTAGTCGAAAAGGGCGGGCTTGAGGTGCCCATTGAGGTGCTGCACCTCTCCCATGGCCAAAGGCAGCTCTTTTGCATTGCACGCGCTATCCTGCGCCCATCACCCGTCGTTGTTCTCGATGAAGCCACAAGCAGGTACAATGCCACGCCCTCCATTAACCCCCCCCCCATTTGTGCACCAGATACTGACACTGTAACCAGCGTGGACTCGCACGTCGATGAGCTTGTCCAGCGTGTCCTACGTGAGAGGTTTGAGAACCGCACAGTGATTGCCATCGTTCATAATCTTGAGTCGGCTCTGGACGACTTCGATATGGTAGCTGTTCTTGATGCAGGCGAGTTGCAAGAGTTTGGACCTCCGCGAAAGCTCCTAGAAAAGGGGCCTGAGGCCTCAGCCTTTGCTGCTCTCTACGCAAAGCTGGCCGTGGAAAAGAAGGGGGAGGAAACAGAGGAAGAATAGGGAGACACATGGCTAGAGTAGTTTAAGGTTAGATTAACTGTGGAGGGCTGGTTGTAGGGTGTAGTACAGCTGCTCCGAGACGCCTCTTCAATCTTCCCTCGTTTTGCTCTCGGGCGAGTAGGCTTTACACCCAGCACCGAACAAGACAATTAGAGCATCTTTGCTCAAGCTGGGCGTCTGAAGACAAGGTAGAAGCTTAAACAAGAGGCAAAATGGCGATGCCGTATAATTCACCCCGTGCAGTAAAAGATCAAGATTCACTCTCTAGAGGTCATCGTGCTAACCCCTCTATCTCATTTCAAGCCCTTTTAACAGCCACGTAGCCCGTCTCGTGGGGTGGGATACGAACATCACGGCAGGTGCTACTGTTTTCTTTCTTTCACGGGGAAAACGAATTGTGCCAAACCCCCCCCATACCCGATGACACTCACTAGATGCACGTCTGTGTCGATCCCAGATGCCCACAGGGGTTGGTTCAAGTCCTGCAGGTTCATTTCCAAGGCGACCCATCAACAAGTGGACCTTGGCAATGACCCTTGTGTTGTACCTTTGATGTGTTGTCGATCGGATGATCTGATTTCGATCTGCCGCCTTGACTCTTTTTCCTGGTTTAGTCTGTTGAGACCATGTTTTTGCCGCTTGCTCCGCTCTCTAATGCGCGGGAACGTAGCTTCCGTGCCTAGTCGATGCAGTTGGTCATGTAGGTGGCTGGCTGACCTGACGTATCAGTTTACATGGTATCCCCGATTCTCCTTGTCGCCGCCCTTCCCGCGCCGTACCGTGCCGCGTTTACCGTGCTGCAGCAGTTAGTACGGAAAAGAAACCATATGCAGGCAGATTTTCAGAGTCCGAACCCCTTCGTCTGCCGGTACTCCTCTATTTTAGGTTGCCCATACCATCCCATCACGTCCACTGCCTGGTGTACTCACGCATGTTTCCAAACACGAGGAGCCATGTTTCTCATCGGTTGCTTGAGGCTCTGTCTGCTGGCCTTCCTGAGCGGAGCCTTGGCACGCCCATCCATCCCTGGTCCAGCAGCACGGCCACATTCCCTCCGTCGTCCTTCGAAGCGGCAGGGTTGCAGCTCCGGCAAAGAAGTCACCATTACGGCGCCAAGCAAGAACGTCTTCCAGGGTCTCACAGATCATGAATACGCCCAAGTTACTGCTTATCTTCATCAGCAGAAGGAACTCAATCTGACTGCGGTAGTCAACTCGACCTCGTAAGTCTTGTCTTTCCGAATTACCTCTGCAATGACCTCCCCAATGAATTACCCCGACATCTTATATATCGCCATGTCAATGCCTGTCAACTAATAACATGTAGTTGGGACAACGTCATTGTGACTCTGGACCTATTGCAGCCGAACAAGACTGATGCATTGTCATATCTCGAGGGACGTGGTCCTGCTCCAGTCCGATATGCGAGAGCAACCTTGCAGTTTAATTCGCAGCTGCAACCCTACATCCAGGAGTATATGGTTGGCCCTCTACCCGTCAAGAAAGGCTCGACCCGGTACGAGGAGCTCAACTACATGTTCACTTCTGGCCGCGGCCGAATCAACGTGTACAACGCTGATGGTGATGCCATTGCTGCTTTCAATCTGAAAGTCGGAGCTGAAATTCAAGACATCACCAAGCGACTTCTCAACGGTGTTAGTACATCTTTCCTACGCGCTTCCAAGAAATTTTGAGCTAATAGCATCAATAGACCGCAACCGGCGCAGATGATGACAAGCTGTTGATTGCAGGTAGTGATCCTCTGACTCATAGCGGCGACAGGATCTACCAGTGGAACGAGTTCTACTCTGCGCACACCGGCGAATTCTTTTCCGAGACCATACTTCCGACGAGCCTGCAATTCAAACTCGATATAACAGGTCGAGATCCTTCCAAGTGGAAGGTAGTTGGTTGGTATTATGACGGAAACTATTGGCCGACCACTGCCGCCTTTCGCAAGGGCGTCGAGACCTTGACCAGAAGGCCAGGACCAAACGTGGATGGACCATGGACCTCTACTGATCAGCAAGGCGAAAAGCTGCCTCGCGATCATTTGTACCCTCCCATTTCTGTCCAGCCAGAAGGTCCACGGTTCGGGGTCGACAGAGAGCAGAACTACGTTGAATGGAGTAGGTGCATTTGATCTCGTTAGCTTACATACGCGTGGCTAACAGGGCGAATCAGTGGACTTCAGCTTCTTCGTCTCCAACCAAAAAGAGACGGGGCTGCAGCTTCACGACATCCGGTACAAGGGCGAGCGTCTGATCTACGAACTTGGTCTCCAGGAGGCTCTTGCGCACTACGCTTCGCAGGACCCACTACATGCTTCATCAGCATATCTCGATTCCTCATACGGCATTGGCACCAGCCAATGGAACCTAGTCGACGGTTTCGACTGCCCATCCCATGCCACCTATCTCAACACGACGTTTTACATCAGCGAAACCACCCATGTGCACCCCAACAGTCTGTGTCTCTTCGAATACGATACTGGCTTTCCTATTCAGCGTCATTTGACATCAACGCATGTGTCTGCGAGCAAAAACATTGTGTTTACTATCCGTAGTGTCTCGACGGTAGGGAACTACGACTATCTCTTCGAGTATTCCTTCCACTACGACGGCTCCATTGCCGTCACGGTTAGAGCCTCGGGTTATATACAGGGCGCATTTTGGTCAGGAGACGGTGATTATGGCTTTCATATTCATGACAACTTGTCAGGGTCTATGCATGACCATGTCATCAATTTCAAGCTCGATCTGGACATCAAGGGCAGAAAAAACAGTCTGTTAAAAACTGATTTTGTGCCAACTACCCAAGTGTATGATCTCCTCCGTCCCCTCCACAAGCAGGTTATTGACCAGCATCAGCTACCCGTGGTCTGATGGTCGACCTATCAACACCATGAAGGTCAACCGCTCCTACATCACCAGCGAAGACGACAGCAAGATTACCTGGGCCAAGAACGGAGCTGCTGCATACGCCGTTGTCAATAAAGATAAGCTGAATAGTTTTGGAGAGGCACCCGGCTACCACATTTTCCCAAGTGTGCCAACCTACTTCACACACGTACATTTCCACTGCTAACAAGGGATATTTACAGACAGCGGTAGTACTGCCCATCTGACGGTTCAGTCATCCTCAGCGCTCGGTCAATCCGCCAACTGGGCCAATCATAACCTCTACGCCCTTCAACACCACGACACTGAACCAAAGAGTGCATACGCCTTCAACAGCCATGATCCGCATCACCCAGCCGTGAACTTTGACGAGTTCTTCAACGGGGAGAGTTTAGACCAAGAGGACATTGTTCTGTAAGTATTTGTTCCACTGTAATTATTACGGCACAGCTGACTTTTCTTTTTCTTTTCCCCTTCTTAAGGTACTTCAACCTAGGCATGCACCACCTCCCCAACACGGCCGATCTACCAAACACGGTGATGACGACAGCTGTATCATCGATGCTTATTGCACCGCAAAACTACTTTGCTGGTGACGTGTCACGGCGTACCATTCATCAAGCCCGGCTTTCCTACAATGAGCATTCGATCGTCACCGATGCCAAGACGTTTGGCACGAAGCAGCCGACCTGTGCATACGACATGAACAAAGCCGCACCAGATTTGAGCAGCTTTGTTGGGGAGATTCAGATTCCAAAGTTTCCCTGGAACCCAAGTGGTAGCCTGCAGACGAACCCTGGTGGCTAGGTGATGAAGACGGCGTGGGTTCTCATACAGGGTGGGTATGCATAGTCCACATGCCTTTGCATGCTCGAGGTGCGCCTATAAAGCCCCAGAAGACATGCCACGTCGCTTGAACTCGTACTGGGGGCTGATTTGAGGGTCTGGGTCAATATGGTTCGTTCCCCAGGCACAGATACTGCAATTCCAACATGACAACTCACTCGCCTTTACTCCCCGCACGAGCGAGGTAGGGCATTGGGCATAGCAGTGTGTGGCAATTGGCCATTTGATTAACTTTACTTTATTTATGATAAGTGTTGTTTCCATTGTCATCCCGTGATCTAGCTTTTGGTAGTAGAATGAGGTTGAAGAGCTCGCATCGCATACATAAGCCGAGTCATGTATTGGGCAAGTCATATGTGCACCGCCGGCGGTGCAAATAAGGTCACGTGATATATCGCACCGCCGGCGGTATAAATAAGGGCAACGTGGCCGGATTAAATAGGGATAATACCCTTCGAATAAGGCCCTTAATTTAATTATTAATAGCTTTTATTACTCTAATTTAATAATTAGTAGCTTCTATATTATTAATTCTATCTATAATCTCTTTTCCTTATTCTAATAGATTTAATTATAGCTTTTTGCTCTTTCCCTAATAATACCCTCCCCCCCGAGGGCGAATATTATTGTTGGAAAGTCTAGTCAGGCAGAAAATCATGTTCAGTATTGCTTGTTCTCCCCCTCATACTTCTCTAACCGTTCCTCTATATTAGGCTTAGCCTAGCCGAGGCTTCGTCGTTGTATAGCCGGCCTTTGGCCGTCCTATACATAGGGTGCTATTCAATACGCCCCTTTAGCGCAAAGGCATCGCCTTTATGCTATAAAGATAAAGCTTCTTTGCTCAATTGCATGTCCTAAAATTAGAATCCTTTGAACCTAGCTATTACTCTCTATTAATGCGGCGAGCACTCGTCCTTTGAGCGCTTTGTTTTTTCCTTTTAGTCCCTGGTTTTTTATTTCGTAGGGTTTTCTTTTATTGCTCTTCTATCTATGAGGTTATCCTTTATTGCGTATTCTAATGCTGTGCTGTGATTGGCTTAGGCGAGTTATCGCCGTAGCCTCTCACTGCTGACGGCTGTCTGCTAGTGATAGGCAGTGATGGCTTCAAAACCTCGCATTGCTGCCGCGACGTTATGTTTTCCATTTTGTTTTCCTAGTTTAATTTGTTTTCCTTCCTCCTCATAATCTCTTAATTACTTCGCCGACGTAACTCCTTCCTTTCGCCTCGACGCCCTTAACCGCCGGTCGGTTTCTATTCCGTATATACCTTCTTCTACTATTTTCCTCATCTCTCGCATTCGCCTGCGCCCTCGCCGTTATATCTCCCGCCTATCGCTATATCCGCTCTCCCTACAATTATGCGCAAGTTAGGTCAATACTAATTTAACCCCAACATTAGTTTTAAAAACCTTTAGCCCCTCTATAAGCCCTATCTCCAATATATCTGCGACATTGGGAAGGATAGTCGGCTTATCTATATCACGTATAGTGACCCCACTAAGAACCCGCTTAAGTATATTGCCTATGACTATCGTAGGAAGAAGTATAGTAGCATACGTATTTCGCTATTCCTTCGTCGAGCTATCTCCTAACCCATGGCTTCTTAGATTCCCGATGAACTTCTAGGCGCGGCCTAGTGGTATTAGAACTTTTATGTCGACTTATTCGCCCGCGACCCTGGCTAAGCTAGTCCTCCGGCGAACGCTCTCGCTTACGTTGCCTACTAGCGTATTACTAAAGCTTTAGACGAATATAGCACTGCCTGGAACCGTATTTATGACTAGTTGACTGATCCCCTTAAGCTCGCCGACGACGCGAATATATCCCTTTACCTCCTCTAGGAGCAAGCGGCTGTCCGTTCTCTTTTGTCCCTCTAGATTATAATGTAGGTAAGTCAAAGCCGATCGTTCGCCTTGCCGTCGCCTTTGCTGACTCTCCTTGTAGTTTAGTGGTGCTACGTATACTTAGTCCGACGTGGCGGCTCGTATTAGCGCTAACTAGCCTACCTACTCTCGTGATGACACTAAGGTTGAGGCCCTTGCCTGGGCGCTGACTCGCCTTCGCACCGCCGAGACTACCTCTATTACTAGCGAGAAGCCTAGGGCTACGATGAGATTGGGTCTTACTTCGGGTATGATCGACCGTGTCCTCGCCGATCGGACGCGGCAGTCTCCCCTTTGCGCCGTTACGTATATCGGTGCTCCTCCCATTCCTCGCAAGAGGAAACGCGACGATAATAATGATAGTCTTCCTAACCCTAATGGGAGTGGTGTTAGCGCCGATGGCTCGGGGGGCAATGGTGGTAGTGGCGGCGGTCCTTAAGTATAGGAATTATGGTTGTCTTTTGCGTCTGCTTCTGGTTTTATGTTTCTGGTTGGCGTGGGTTCGCCTATCCTAGGAGACGCTTCGCCTTCTTGCGCTTAATGGGCCTTATGGTGGTTTAGGGCTAAACTATATATCTTGTACTGAGTTTGTTTTAGAGCTAATATTTAGCCTTTAATTCGGCGATATATCTCCCTTGGTCTCCCTTTATTATATATCTTCCTCGAGCTCTTACTCCCGTCTCTGCTTTAGTTATATAGAAATATCTATAAGGCGTAGTTATATAAGGAAGTTTATATACTTATCTATACTTAGGCATTTAGTCAGACCGTCGGCGAGCAATTACGCTAACGGTATATATACGACGTCGACCTTATTCCTTATAATTTCTTAACGCAGCCAATAGTTATATATATCGACGTACCGGAGCTTTATGCGCAATTAGACTAGTTCCTCTTTTACTAGCCTAATTATCTATTTATTATCACACTAGATAATAACCATTACTAATGAGGTAATCCTTCGTCGAGGGATCAACGAGGCCAGGTTAACTCTTAAGGCTAAGATTAGGCGGCTTATAAATAAAGCTTCCTTCGCCGTTTATAAGAGCGCTAAGAGCTCTGCCTCCGTAGTTAAGGTAGTGACTATATCTTACTTATTGGCTTTCTATAAGGTTACTCCCCCGAATAGTCTTATTACAAAGGCTTAAGAGCTCCGGCGGTCTAGAGAGTTATCGGCGAAGCTTATATCTAATAATACCTATAGGCCGTCGTCTTCCTCGCCCTAGGTCGAACCGTATTATAGTGATCGACCGCATATCTCTAAGAGGTACCAGATAACCTAGTCTGCCGCTTAGTAATATTATAGTCCTAGATTTTAGTTAAACTATGCTAGTCTACTCGAGGTAAAGGCTACATCTAGCCGAGTTATCACCGCTGCATATATGATTATCCCTACCTTCCGTTAGTAGGCTTATATGCTCTTATGGCTTGCGAGCTCTTAGTATAGCTATAGCTCTTCTTATATCATCGGGATAGGGGCTTAATAACCTAGAATCGCTTCTAGGAGTAGCCTATATATCTTATTGATATATACCGATTAGGAGAGCCATAAGCGACAATTCGCCCTATCTCTAATAACCTCTATCCCTAGGAACCACTACAGAGGCTTTCCTCCTTCGATCTAGTACTATTTCTATAGTTCCCTTATTAGCCTCATAGCTTCCTTTTCTAACTATTTTAGGAAACAAAGGACATAGTTATCCATATAAAAGAAAAATATAATATCCGCATTTATCTAGCAGTAATCTTCGCCAGGTACTCGATAAAAGCCTATCTATACTAGGCCTTTCTTAAAATATTTCTACCATAGTAATAGTAATCTTCTTAGTCTATATAACGCCTTGCACAGCTTAAAGATCCTACCGGGCTTTTAGTAACCTATTAGCATTTCTATATAGATTTCTTCGTTAAGTATTGCATATATAAAGGCGTTTATAGCGTCATATTATAACATTTCGTAATCGAATTAGTTTACTATGGCCATTAGCGTTCTAAAAGATATACCTACTAGAATAGCCGCATAGGTCTCTCGCCCGTCCTTCGCCTGCTAATCCCCGCGGACTACTAGGCGGGCTTTAAGCCGGAGAAATCTACCGTATTTATCTAGCTTATAGACATATACCTAGTGGCAGCTAAGGATTAGGCTATACTTCGCCGAATACCTAGCTACCTCTATCTATAACTAGGAGATCTTATGGCTCTAGAGGTAGGCCTCTTCTGCCTTATGGATTATATCCCGGTACGGATAGCTTTTAGTATTTATATATAAGCTCGGGAGCCTCTCTAAGAGCTTCTAGTATATACCGATAGTAGGCTCTAATACCTCTCCGAGTATAGAGCTTATCCTATCCCTATAGGACTCCCGCTTTCTTGCACTTAGTTAGTTTTAAGGGCGAGTAGCGCTCCTACCGTCCGGCGACCCTCCTCGGCTAGCTAAGCCGCATTAGATTATTCGACCTTCTCTAATCTTCCATCGGGTACTCATACGTTTTTATTCTATGCCGGCTAAGAACGCAGTATTAAAGGGGTGCCGATTTATAGCCTTTATCTCGGCGTTAGCTCCCCGCCTTACTAATCCCTATACCTACTTAGCTTAATTTTCTCCTTACCCCTTCATACCTAGGCCTTTAGCTAAGGCGTAGAAGAAAGCTATTAGCAGAGAATCTAGCGGGGTCGGGAGCACTGCAAATCTTACCTAGGTATACTTCTCCGACGGCTCGCTAGGCGCCTCTAAATACTCTTCGCTTCTAAGGGGAGAATCCCTAAGGTTATTAGAGATTTCATCCGGTTCTTTATTAGGCTACTATGACGCCTACTAGTATAGTTATTCTTACTTCGCTATTAATTCCTTAATGCGTTGCTATATAGCTTCTAGGTCTTCTTTTAGTAAGTTATCTCGTAGTATCTCTGACCTTCTATCGAAGTATTATCTTTCATTAAATATAATATCTCTTATTATGAATACTTCCTTTATTAGGGGATTCTATATTCTAAAGGAATTACTCAATATATAGCCCACAAGGAAGCTAATCTAGGCCCTCGGCGCCTATCTCTATAGTCGCTTTCATTACAATTAGGCATCTATTATTAGTATGAAGGCTTTGCAGCCATATAATCGGAGATATAAAAGATCGGGCTTAGCGGAGGTCTCAGATCTAAGGCCAGTGTATAATAGTTTATATAGGGTCTTACGGTATCGGCGAATAGAAGGCATGCGGTTATAGAGGTATATAGCTACTTTGATTATCTCTAGCTAAAGGTATTCGGGGAGTTTTATACCTACCCTTATCGCCCTACTCTTTTAGATAATTACTATTACTACCCTTTCTATACCTCTATTTTAGGCTTAGATATTAGGGGCAGATAGCTCGCAGCGTATTCCCATAGCCTATATCTCAGCGAATACTCGCATATATATTATAGTAATTTCCCCATCGCATTTAATAACCTTAACTCGGATTCTATATTATACTTCTATTATCTTAAGGAAGCCTTTAATCGCTAAAAGGATAACAGAGGTTAAGCGTTTAGTCGCGTAGTAATCCCATAAATACCTTATGGCCCGGTCTATAAATAGCTACATTAAAGTATATCCTCCGTAGCCCTATTCTATTAGGTAGAAATCTAAGGCTATATAATCTCCGGGATATAAGTCTATTACCGACTCTCGAGGTACTCTGCGGATTATTCGGCGAGCCTTTATTACCCCGCAGGCATCATAGTCCATAATAATTATCCTTTCTCTCCCTTATAGCATATCTACTTTTAGTCTTACTCCTCTTATAGCAGTTAAGAGGCACCATAAGGGCTCTAGCCCTAGGTAGCCTAATCGCCGGTACTACGTTATAGTATCTCCCTTTAGGGGTCATCGCGTAGTCTATATGTTTTAGGCTTTCCTTCATCAAGCGATAAGAGGTATATCGGCGACGCCTCTTACTACTAGGAGGGCTTCTTATCGAGGTGGTTCCCTATTAGTTTCTCGGTACTCTAGGACCTATTATCCCTATAGTTGCGCGACCTTTCCTAGATAGCTACTATCGGCTCGGCGTAAGCAATTCTATCCTAGCCTAGTATCCCACTATAGGCCGCGCTTTTATAACTTTAAGAATAATACGAGGTTATAGGTCAGTCTTATACACAGAGCCACGCCGTATAGCTTCAGGTAGGTCAGCGAACCCTAGGCAGATTTAAGACATATAACTACTTCCCTATAGGCATCTATTAAGACTTACTCGGTTCCTAACTAAAAGAAATCCCCTATAGGTGCCGCCCATAGATTTCGTATTCTAGTAGTATCTCTAAAGATATACAAAGTCGCTCCTAAGTCTAGGATTATACTATCTTATAGCGGGTAGGCTACGGCGATAAGTATCCCTGCCTTCGCCGCTATTATGCCTACTGCTCATAGTTATACCGAGTTTTATAGCTTAATCCTTTTAATATAGTCTACTACTTTGTCCTTATTATTAGCGATGCATCGCTATGCGTAAGCCTTAATATCCTCGACTAGCTTAAACGCAGCCGATGCCTTTTCTAGAAAAGCATACTAGCAATACTTAAGTAAATATAGCATCCCATAGGCAAGGCATCTCTTATTCTTATTATCGCCGGGGGCTAAGCGAGAGCTTAATAGTCCATGACCTCTTCTCTCTTGAGGTTTATTATTTCTTTTCTAGCGCTTAGGTGCTAAGTCTTTTCCCTCTTCTACCCCTTCAGCGGAAGGGAAAGCCCTATGGGAAACCCGCGGTCTCTTTATCTCGGGCTAGTCGGCGATAGCTAGACGAATATCGGCTAATACCTTAGCTACTTTAAGCGTATTTTCCCTAACCTTAGTAACTTATATGACCCTATATGCATTGACCTAGGACTCTAACGGCATTGCATATAAAGCCGCCGATAAATCGGGGAACCACTAGTCTACCTCTTTAGCTTCCTAAAGCCCGATATCACTAGCTTCGTTAATTACTATTCTCTATTTCGATAGCTACTCTCTAATAGCCTTATATATATTAATTCTAGATCGGTATAGTTTATTTAGGAGGGCGCGGTAATCTCAGCGAGCGGTTTACTTACGCTTAGTTATAATAAATAAGAATTCGGTATATAGGGACTTAATCTACTTATCGAGGGTATTATCTTCGGTAAAATAATAGCGAGCAATTAGCTCGTCTATTATATCTATAACCTAGTTCTAAACCATAGCTACCCTTCTTTTAAACTCCTTATAGTCCTTCGAGAGGTATTTATATATTATCCACCTTAGTGCTAATGCCTTCTAGTCCTTATCTAGTAGCTCGGCGAACCTTTAGGACTAATAAATATAGTCCACCCGGTCTATGGTTAATGCCGGGTCTCCTTCTATAGGGCCTCCAGTTACTAGGGTCCCCTAAGTACTTTAGGTACTCTATAGAGTACTACCTCCTCGGCGAGCAGTTATAGAGGGAATAAGAGGTATCAGCGCCTCTATCTTTAATATCGGTTTAGCTTCCTTAGTCGGGTCGATATAAGACTAGAGGTCTTCATTATTAGCTTTAGTCTTAAGGACCTTATACTAATTAATCTAGTCGTTAGTAATAACTAGCTTAATCGTTGCGTTATTTAATATGCCTTCGGCGAGCCCTAGATGATCTATCTCTTAGTAGTGCTTACTTTTAATCGGTAGGTTTATTGCGTATAAGACTCTTAATTATTAGAAAGTCTAGTTAGGCAGAAAATCATATTCAGTATTGCTTATTCTCCCCCTCATACTTCTCTAACCGTTCCTCTATATTAGGCTTAGCCTAGCCGAGGCTTCGTCGTTATATAGCCGGCCTTTGGCCGTCCTATACACAGGGTGCTATTCAATAATATACCTTTATGGAGTTTTCGGCCGCGCGCGTCTTTTCGGAGTTTTCGGATCAGCCAAATTCGGATCCTTATTTGCTTCGTCAGCGGCACACACCCAAGACAACCGAGTAGCGACAAACCCTATCTTGCCAAGCCAAGGTTGCAACACTAACGCAAGACCTGATGGGAACTTAACCAGGGTTCAGAGCCGCTTAGTAGTCGGACTATTGACCACGTCAAGCATCACAGTACTAGAAAAGGTCTAATAAGGTGTGGTGTAGGGTAGTTAGAAATGGATGACAACAATAAGGAAGACCTGAGGTCGTGAGTCGTATACCTCGTACGGGATCATCGTGGACCAAAGACTTTAGGAATAAAATGGTATCAATCCCCTTGCATGTTTTCACAACTCATATAAATACATGAAACAAATCGCTAATATACCAAGCTTTGCAAATTGGGTATCTAAACCAATAATGCCAATGCGTACACCCCACACTTGGCAGTCTCACAAGACCTGCCATGTCATATCCCATCCCGTCTCGCTAATTTATACATCGGCTCCTTCGTCTCTGCTATTCTGTGTCCTATTAACCTGTCCCGTTTGGCTTCGCCCCCCTTCACTTCGGCTACTCACTGGCCTACTCCCCGGCCGTCGTTGTTCAGTATCTCCGAGCAGCTCATACTCGGGCTCATTCGTCGCCAGCTCATGTGGTCCTTGGTCGATGGGTAATTCTGCTGGTTTATCGCTGTTGACTGCTCGGTATCCTTCTTGATG
Source organism: Fusarium sp. MBC 438 (assembly GCA_030779245.1). NCBI lineage: Eukaryota > Fungi > Ascomycota > Sordariomycetes > Hypocreales > Nectriaceae > Fusarium > Fusarium sp. MBC 438. The sequence goes on from JAPFTB010000277.1 coordinate 43,313, forward strand.
CATCTGATCTGGACTCATGGGGTCTTGCTGTGTGTCGGTGTTTGATGCTCTTCTCCTCCGGCGGATGACCATGAAGATGGCACCTGCTGCAGCCAAGGCGCCAAGACTTACGCCCACACCAATACCCGCCTTGGCTCCGGTAGATAGACCACTTGATGGTTCTGATGTTTCGCCGTCGCCGTCGTGGTTCGAGTTTGACGACCCAGTCGAACCCTCTTCCTCCTCATCATCATCCTCGTCGTCGTTGTCGGACGTTGGCGCGTTTTCGTTCACGGTTGATACCGTCTTCGCATCCGCCCACGTTCCATAATCGTCCAAGTGTAGCTCCATAACATCCTTCCCCTTTCGATAAAAGATCCAGAGTTCTTCAGATTCTGGCGCGGCAACTAGTGCCAGTCGAGCTGACTTGTCGCCAGCCTTGGGCCACTTCTTCTCCCCTGGATCTTTGGCAATTTCCCATCCATCTTTGCCGTTGGTGATCTGATGAAGCTTCGAGTCGGTACCGATGTAGAAAATATTTGTCAAAGATTCTTCGTTGGATGCCAGGGTAAGGCTGACTGTCGTCATGTCGATCTCGGGAAGAATAAATGGTACGTCTTTTGACCAGTCAAAGGCATATTTTGATGTTGCGGTCTTGTTGGTCGGCGCTGGACTCTTGAAGCCAAGTGGGAGGGAGCCTGTATCTCTCGGGTTAGTGTCTGTGATCGCATGCCTCCTCCTTAATGTTTCGTTGTGTCGAGGCCGAGAGGGGTCAACATACTCAGACTCCACTTGTCCTTGTTCTCCTCCTTGTATCCAGCAATGGCAAAGTTGTCCGTATCGTATGGGAAGATCACCGACATGTTGGTTCCACTCCTCCTTGCTGCCCCCAACGTTTTGCCCTCTGGTTCGAGTTGGGATACGGGTCCAATGTAAACCCAGTCGGTATCGTCGTCGTATGCCAGGACATTGACCTTTCCATCCTCGTCGTGGTAAAAGACCCTGTTCCCGCCGGACTCGCCAAGCTCCACCACAGCCAGCCCTGTATCCTCATGTATAGATGGCGCGCCTGCGTCTTCGCTGACCTTGTACTCTCCACCTTCTTGTAGTTCGTAGTTGCCCGTCTTCCAGTTGCATGTCATGTCGGCGTTGACCAATGAGCCGTCACGGGCCTGAAAGAATACTGAAGCCTGGCCCATCACTTCGCGTCAATGTCTGGGCGAGGAATAGGGAATGAAGTTACTCACGACCGTCGTTTTCTCCTCATCATCATACCATCCTACCACTGCGAGTGGTGTCCCTGGCTTCGGCTTGGCCTTGATTGGAAACTTGTGCATCTCGTCTGTCGGGAATACGGCCGAGCCATTGCTATTGCAAGCGGTGTGTACAAGATCGCCAGACCCGGGATCTTGGAACGCAAAGTGAGGTGTGAGAGAATACTCCGACCAAGTCCACCAACCCGTCATTCCCATAGTCGGATTCGCAAGTAATAGTAGCGGCCCGAAGGCCCAGGCGACGATTGACCGAGGCATGATCTGATTCGGGGAGGGACACGTCGAGGAGCAAAACCCGAGGCCACGGCTTGCTCAGGTTGATGGGATTTCCATCCGAGCAGCGCGCGGGGAAGATCGAAAAACGTTGTCAAACGGCACGTAAAAAGAGGACCTAGTGAAAAGTATGTTGTTAAGGTTAAAGGTTGAAAGGGCCCGAGAATCGAGAAAACTAAACGGGCTTCGACAGGGTCCAATTTCGCTCTGCTGGGCAGAGCGATGCACAAAAAGCGTAGCATCTTGCGCCGACAAGGCTTTTAATTTGCAGGGGTTGAAAGGTACAACAGGCTGACTAGAGGCAAGGATTAATCCGCTAGTGCTGATTTTTTGGCTGCTTATGGCATGAGTTTGAAACGTAGACGAGCTTTGCCGCTGCAGGCTGTGGAAGTGCAAGACTTGATGTGTCGGGCTATTGTGCCAGGTACGGTTTTTGGTCTTTGCCAAGGTTCCAAGACTCTTGGAACCAAGAGATCGGGGATCGCCAAGTCTCTATCAAGCTTGTGTTCTTGGTATTTCGACGTCCTGGCCTTTCATCCTGTCTCCCTGAGCTTCAAGACGTGGCTCCATCTCGGGTGACGACAGCAGGGTTCAGGGGGTTTCACTGGCACAAGACATTCAGCCCCATGCAATTCAGCCCCCAAGCCGCTTCACCCATTCCCATCAACCATTGGTGGACAACGACGAATCATATGCCCCATTGAGGAGGCGCTCATAACAACATGAGACCCTGGCCCCATCAATTAAGCCGATTCTCCGGCCATCCTCTTTGCCCAAAGGTCCTCGCTTCCGACATCCGTGATTGTTAGGACGGATACGGTACCCGCGTTTTTGCGAGCCTTACGCCTTATGACTGCATGTCGGATCCTGACCGTGCCCTTCCCCAAAGTGTCAGCCAGCAATCGGAGGTGTCATGTTTCAAATGACGCGAAGAAGGCATATTTTTCGAGTTGGATCTGTTGGCTGATATAAATCAGATTCAGTTGCGCTTTGGTTTTATGCTTGTTTAGACTTATGGAGTCTTGCCAGGCAAGTTTGCAACAATATCAACGGCAAGCTGCCTACGAGGACAATGGAACACGGAGGGATTTTTCGTGATTTACAAAATGACCTGGCCTATCTTTATCAATACGGGGATAGTAGTGAGGGTCTTTCATGGTTCTTGATTTACCTCTAGGCTATAATACCCAGATTGGTAACGACAGGACGAGTTCATCCACCCTAGGGGCAGCGGGTACCGACTCCAACCGAGAACCATTACAGTAGTATGGGAACAAATAGGGAAGCAACCGGAGAATATTCCACTAGAGCATAGCTTATCCATCACCAATCATCCTCGTCAAGGACTTCTATCAGGTCTGCTTTCAGAGGTGAGACGAGAATTGCCACCTTCCTTTGAACGTTTTGCGTGTCGTTGGGGCATGTTTCGTAAAATAGATCGAGGCATTGAGTAATATTTCTATCAACGGGATAGAATCGAGCGGTAACATGTATATACCACCTTCAGGGCTGAACAACGGACGAGAAAGAGAACCATAGGGTTCGGCAACCGAGTTTTTATACCCACCTCTGAATCCCTTATCTCGCTGTGTTACTTGATTTTGATCTATCCAGCGTCTGATATTGGCTCCGGCCATTGGATGGAACACGAAAACAAGCAGCTCAGCTCAGTCTACATGCAGTAGCTTGATCATGCGGAACGCCATCACTTGGCGCGGGTGTTGGTCCATTCATGCGGGCTTCTACTAGCCAGGAACGAACGAGGGGCAAGCCACGGCCTTGCCTGTTTAAAGTTGAGCCCACTTCTTGGCGCCGATCGAGCAAGGAAAGTTAGAGGAGGCAAGTTGCAAAGTTTTAAAGAGACACATTTCTCTGCTCGTATAAGAGGCTGCTTCCCCTCCAACCTGTTTCCACAACCCGTCTACCCAGCTGGGTGTAGGCATGGCAATACTCATTATCACAAGTCTAAAATTGGTCAAAGTCAGTAATCCGAGAATTTTCAATTAATTTCGTCAATCCGAAAAGCCCTTAAGTGTATATAAAGCCTTAAGCCGATAGGAGTCCTGCCGCCCACATTCCCACATTCCACCCTCCAATGTCCGTTATCTGGCCTCTGATCAATGATGTGCGGGCAGTTCAGCTGGGTTTTGGTTATTTGGCAGCTCATAAACTGGCGTCGGTGATGATGTTTCTGGCTTATAACCATCGGGTGACTGAGGGTACGGCGGAGCTTGGGCGGATGTGGGAGCTGCCTCGGCCTGCCGTTTCCTGCGTCTCCAGAGGAAGAATGCTACAAGCGCAATCGCAAGAACACCAAGAACTGCTCCAATGACAATACCCGCGATGGCACCGCCTGAAAGGCTACTGCTGTCAGAGCTGCCAGAGTCCGTATCGGGTTGGCTCGTTTGGTTGCCGGATTCACCTGTTGTAGTTGCTGAATCGGAAGTTGATTCGGGAGCCTGAGAATGGTTAGAGATCGATGATTAAGACCAATGGTTCTACTTGCGTTTGAAAAAACGGTGCTATACGCTGCGTCGTCGACGTTGCTCACACTCGTCATGAGCCACCGTTGCCTCCTTTGGTAGCCATCAAGGTTTGGGCTCATGTACACCGGACCACTTGGGATGACGTCGAGGTGATATTTGCTGCCGTTGTGTACGTTGATGAAGCGGTATGTGTCATTCTTTCCCCATAGTGCTACATCCCATTGCTGTGCATCGCTACCGTCGCTGTTTCGTAGGCAAGCGCGTGTGCGTCTGTTCTCGACCGATTCGCTTGGGCGGTAGCATACGGCAAACTGCTTTTGTGTCGTGGTTTCGGAACATCGTAGGGCGTATCGACCTGGTATCTTGCCTATCGGTTGCTGGGCGCACTGGGTTAGCAAAGGCAGCCGATCATGGTGCTGGGTGATGAACTCACGAATTGCCAGTATGTCTTCCTCTTGGCCACAGGAAACACCCTGAAGTCCCCGTCCTGCCACGTTTGTAGCATCGACTTGAAGTCTCCATCGTAATCGTCGACATTCTCCTCTGTCATATGATACCAGACATTGGGATCGATGTCGGTCGCAGGTTCGAGCTTCGCCATGTTTGCGAGAATGAAGTGGGCAAAAAGGAAAGATGGAACAAAACAAGGTGGAGCAAGAAGACAACAAGGCAACGGATGGTAAATGGGATAAGACGTCAGAGGTAATCATCCTGTCAGACGCTAGGAGCATCGGTTGCTTAGTGGCGGCGAAGATCGACGGTGGTCGCACCATTCACAGCGCGGAGGATTGGGCTTTGGTAACTAGGCAGGGGGCAAGATGGGCTCAGCGTTGCAGGTCATCGATCTGGCTTTTCTCATTTGTTGGAGCGTTGGATTAATGTGAGTGTCCTTTTCACATGTGGCACTCATTGGCTCATCGGCACGGCTCGAATGTGGTGATGGTGGATGATGCCGCTAGTGAGGCGACGATCCTCACTCGAAGTTGATCTGACTGGCTGAGCTATTATTAGGCAAGGATTTTCTGCATCGCCACAGCGAAATATGATAAACTCCAAGGCTGTTGAAATGGAAGAGATCATCACAATATCTTCTTTTAGCTCTGAACTCACGATGAGTGCTGTTGGGGTCCAGTATAGAACAGGTGTGTGGGAGAAACCGGGTTATGGCGGCACGATTGGCATGGTCATTGGCAAACTTGATAATTGAATTTAGAAGACTGGTGTTTTTTAAATAGGCAGAGTTGGGGACCTTTAGAATATAGGATATTTATAAAGCATACACACACTTTGAGACTACCTAGTCTACCCTCACTTCCCAGAGGCCTTCTCGACAGCCTGTCTCAACTCTTCGTCCAACAGACCCGAATCGACGTAATTCATATCAAACCACTCGACACCGTCCCTCATGCTCTGCATAACCCCTGGCACTTGATTCGTATATTCGTAACGGTAAAACCTGATTTTATCCTCCGGGTTTTCCAGCAGTGAAGACTCAGCACTGTCGCCGGTGTTGTCCTTGTTGACCTCTGGATCCCACCGAACTTCTAGGAACCCACCTTCATCAGGCTCATCCCACTTGGCTTCCGGCCTGTCAATGACCAGTAGGGAGCGCCGGCCTGACCCAGGAAACCCGCAATCCATCCGGGGGATGTAAAAGTCGCCGTTTCCTGACGCATTTCTCGCAGCAATTTCCTTGGCGTTGTGTGCTCTGCACCGCTCAGCGCGCTCAGTTGGCGAAGTGCCGTCCGGCATAGCTAGGCCGTAGAGGTCGATTCTATCAAGCGTCTCACGGCCCATGGCGCTTCGCTCGTCCCATGTGTCCTCGTATATCTTGAGCGCCAGCTTCTTGAGTTGCTTCATACTCTTTCCGCTATTAGATCGTGTGTCGTATATTTGGATTCCCCATTTGGGTCGTTTGACGGGCTCTGGGTTGTCCCAGGCCTCACGGGCTTCCCAGGCTGAGCAACAGAGTGTGCCGTCGTGGGAAGGGGCCTCTTCAGTGACCATCCACCATCTGATCTTCACTGGAGGCTTACCTCCGGTCGATGCGGGCCGTGATGGAGGTGATGGTGGAGTGTCGTCCATGGCTACTAACGAATAATTGTTGCCGAATAAAGCTCCGTGTCAATGCCACTTTCAAGCTGGGAAATCGAAGGTATTTGCACGGTAAAAGGATGGACAAAATCTGGCATAGTGTCTTAGCTTGAGATAAATATATAGGGCAGCTAAAAAAAAAATACGCTCTAACTGCCTCCTGTGTACACCGCCAAAGGGTCTTGGTGGCAGTGCTTGCATGATTCGTATTTGGTTCGAATCGCTAGGCTATGCTGCCTAATTGTGCTTTAGCCGAGAGCCAAGACTCAGGGCGCTGAGAACCAATCAACGCTGAGAATTGAACCATCCTTCAGGAATGCAGGCCGTGAGGGGCCTGTCTTGTTTGGTGTCGACAGGTGTCGCCCTGTAGACTAAATGGAGATCCGGCTGCGACATTGCAGCGTTCTAAGCGACTACTATCTTGCTTCAGGAAGCATGGGAAACATGCAATCAAGCTTCAGCTCAATCCTAGCCAACCAACTCCAAGTCATGAATAAGACTCAAGTTGTCTTCTTCCCTGCCTACGCTATCCATCGAGCTCGCCAACTGTGTAAAGAACTCAGATTCTAACTCGAGAAAGTTGGACATCTGGTGGAACAGAGGCTCCTTTTGGAAATCCAATAGCATGGTGTCTTCATGTTCTGATATGTCATTAGTAAATAACGGCATGTGTACCGCATAATCTCCGCTGTCCTCAGCTAGGGCTTGGTCGTTAGACGAAGGCCAGGCATCGTTGCTTGCGGTTTGATGTTGAGCAGGTCGTCGCCCGAGCAAAGGCTCCTGGTCTTCCACGTTGGGTGATTCGGAATCGCTCCTTGGCGTCAAATTCTCCTGTCTTAAAGAGATCTTTGACTTGTCGACGGCTGCTTTGAGATTGCCCAGAACTGCCTCGCTGGCGGAATATCGTTCACCCAAGCGCTCAAGGAAGCGCATACAGGTGCGCAGTCCGGCCGCGCTCTGACCGTGTAGACGCCGCGTGGGTGACTTGAGATTCAACAGGAGGATTGAGGCCGCTGGAAGGACGCATGTGATTCTGGCCAAAAGGATAAGTCTGAGACAAGTATTCCGAAGAGTAACTATTACTTACCCCTGGGTTGACATGTAGTTTATTAACCCCTTCTTCAAAACCACATCCGCCAACACCGAGACTTTGTATACGGCTGCTTGGACCTTGTTGTAACTCTTTTGAGTCTTTGGTCCCCTGCCACTACCTGGCGCGGGAGCAACGAGGCTCTGGGAGATGGAGGGAAGATGTAGAGTTGATATCACCGTGTAGTAAGTCATGATCATCAATAGCCGACCAACGGTGATACCCTTGGGGGAATCATGTTCCAGTTCCCGTGAACATGGGGTGGCAGAGTCGCTGCAGTAAGCCCTATGCCAAGCGTCTAACCGAAGATCAAGCATCTCGGTACGGTTCCTGGAGGGCAAAGGATGAAGGGATTCGTCCTCTGACATGGTCTGGTTGACACAGATGCATAGCTCGGCCATTCGTATGGAAAGTGTCGCACAGTCAAGCGCACTGCGGGTTAAGGAGTCGCCCTTGGCCTTGCGAAGTGGGAAGTCGTCCGGAGTTAGCATTGGGATTAGGGAGCGCATTCGTGGCTGGAGCCTCAAGCCCATCGAGACGAGAGCGTCTCGGATGTATGCACTCCACCAAAGTCTTTTATAAAATCCTTGACCCGGGTGCGTGGAGAGAGCCTTTTCTTGGACGCCGAATTGCTGGGCATGATGGACATGAGCCCCAATCCAATACGCGGCGGCCTTGCAGTCGTCCGGGTCCTCATACCAGAACGACATAAGTAACAAAGCATGGAGAACCTCGACAGAGGAAGTGTCTATATCAAAGTCATAGAGTAGCCGAGCTCTCCGATAGAATGAGCGGCGGGCCTCGCGTTGTGACGGAAAGTCTAGGCACTGGAGTACATCACTATTCACGAACTACACATTGTTGTTAGCTTCATCCGAAATGGAGTATCATGGTGGAATTACCGCACTGCCAGCAAATAAGATGGCTTGGAATAGCAAGATACCTATAGTCTTCTGGCATGGCGGGTCTGGGGCGTGATCAACAGACACGTCGATGTACCCTAGAAGTTCGGATCTATCAAGCGATGGCATGTATGGAGTCACAAACTCGAAACAAGCGTCCACCAGAGCCTGCCGCAATTTCCCTTCCGGGAGCCAGAAAGCTCCCTCAGCAGCGAGATAGTTGAGAGCGGGCTGCGAAGTATCCTGGCTGATTGGCTTAAGGAATGCAGGAAGCCTCCAGGGCATAGGGTCAAGGTCTGGAACCATAGCCAACGACCCGATTTGCGGTGTGTCAGGAGGCATATCTCCTATCATGTCGGGACTCACGCCTATCCTCGTCAGTTTATTTCCATTGGCAAAGGAGAACGACAAGTCAATTCGCACGAACCATTATCTTCTGGGCTGTTATAGGCTTGCGGTTGAGGAGGGACTTGAGATTTTGAATCTCCGTTTGTGGATGTCAAGAGGGGTCCTAGATCAGAGGCAAGGGCGTCGTCTGCTGGGGAGTGCGCAATGTGGCCCGGCGAGACACTGGGCTCTTGGATGCTCGACATGTCGACCGTGTTTGTGCCGACGCTGCTAGACATTGTGGAGGCCACCGCGGTGCTTCTGAGTTGTGGTTTAGACACGACATACAAGGAGGCTGGGCTCGACTCACCTGCGTCTGCGGGTTTTTGCAACCTTGCAATGAACATCGTCAAGCTCGCAGTTGGTGCACCGGGAACCTCGCTTGTTGAGGTCACAGCGGACCTTGCGGCCGCGACAATATTGACATGCTATCGGCGCCCTCAGCCGGGCGCGCCGGGGGGCTGCTGGGCTTAAAGGAAATGTCGCTGGGGCCATGATTCGGAATGTGGTTTGAGCCATTTTGGGTGTCGTTGTTTATTCACCTCTCTGTACGAAATGCTATAGGGAATCGAGTGACTGCTTAAGAGAGCCTTTCTCGTGATACTGACAAAAAGGGAGGATATCATTTGCAGTGACTGACATCGGTTATACAGAGCCGTTCGATACCCGGGTGGGGCTCCGGATTCCTGGGGTATTTGCGGGGTATTCGCGGGGTAATGACCCTTCACGCCGCCTCCCTACCGATCTCTTACCGAACAGCCGTGCCACTAACTGTGTAATACCTTGTCTATGCTCTTCCAATTGACTTTTAGCTAGGTACCTAGGGAGGTGTTTATGTTTTGACTATGATGTACCTATGTCACGTGTATCCTGCTGCCCCCTTCTACTCAACCCTCGTCACAGATGTGCTGCGTGGGCAACATCCGCTGGAATGTCGACGTATATCATCGAGAGAAGCAGTTGAGCATAGCTCTTCGCCTGTCTAAATTCACAGAAATGGTCAGCCGCAGAAATGATGAGTACCTCAACACGTACCTGTCCAGTCTCAGACTCGAAAGCCCTCCGCCTCCAAGAGCCTTTGTGATTACAAAGTTGACTGCATGCACGCCGGGCACTGCAAACCTTGTGACTGTTCCTCCGGGTGCTATCAGGTGCTGTAGTGCTGAGAAGACTACCTGCGGGGTGACCTGTTGTAGAATGTGCTCGTAGAATGCGGCATCTCTGGCAATGATGGCAACGTTGGCACTGTCTCCCTTGTCGCCAGAGCGTCCGGTCGCCACCTCGTGCAGTTTAGCACGCCACGTAAGCTCTTGGGTACGCTTCTTCAGTGATGTGGTAATGCCGCTTGTAGCAGTCTCAGAGTCTAGACTAGCCGATAGCTTGCCGTCCGAGCAACCGTCGAGAGTAAGCGACACATCAATGGGCGACTCTTGACTGCCGACAAAGACGACGGGGTGAAGCGAGTCCCGACGAACAAGGGTACTACTCCCGACAAAGTTTGGACTCGTCTTTGGTCGTCCACTGGTCAGCATGCAGATGCCTGGAGCGCTGTTTGTTAGGAAAGACGCTGCCTCCTTGCCCATGATGTCAAGCACGGAACGCTTCTCATGTCGGGCCGCAACCCTTAGCACCACCTCCCTGCGCTCGCCAGAGTTGCCCCCGGCACCAAGATGATGCTCGGCACCGATGACAATGATCTCGTAGTCGTCATTGGAGATTGGGTCTGAATGGTTTGCGGTAGCCAGGGCGTTGGTTCGCTTCACAATGGCTCCTCCAAGAGTTTTTGCTTTCCTTTCGGCCTGTTCTCCAGAGACAAGCATGTCGACAGATATTCTGTAGCCTTGTTGCCGCACAGCTGTGCACTTGAGCCATGGCGTTGGCGGTTTACCCCTGGCGCCTCTGACAAGCACACTGTCTGGTGAGCTCTGACTGATGGTTACTCGACTGAGGTCAAGTATAACGTCGGGGAGGATGTAGTTTTCGGTATCGAGGACCTCGTACAGCATCTGCTCGCAGACACTTCGTGTGTTGACAACACCGCCAGTGCGCGGGGGTTTCGAGATGGTGAAGCTGTTGTCGGGAAAGAAGGTCAAGATGGGGTAGCCCATGTTCGACCAGCCTCCGTGGGGGCTGAATGCTGATTGTTTCCAGTCTGTATAATTGCCGCCTGTCGCTTGGGCGCCGCACTCAATGATATGCCCAGCCAGTGAAGCGCTGGCCAGTCGATCGAGATCCTCGGGGCTGGTGCCAAAGTTCCACCCAAACTCGTGGGCAAGAGGTCCTAAAACCAGAGCGCTATCCACGCACCTGCCCGTGATGACAATATCGGCACCTTGTTTCAAGGCTACGGCAATAGGTTGCGCTCCCAGGTAGGCATTCAAACTCAAGTATCCTGTCGACGCGTTGATGCCCTCTTCGACGCTGCCTGCTACCGGGTCAAACTGGTGGAATCGGCCCTCCTTCAAGAGTGTCTCTTTCTGGTTTATAATGTCATCGCCATGGACCGCAGCGACATTGAGCTTGTGCGACAAACCACGCTCCGCAAGCTTTGACTCGATGTATTCCTTAAGCCCAACAGGATTAAGACCTCCAGCGTTTGTGACGATCTTGATCCCTTTTTCGAGTATGGCATCCAAGTTCGGCAAGAGGGCCAAGTCTGCGAACTCGGTGATAGCCCCGGCGGCTGGGCGCTTCTTCTGGGAGCCTTGAGCGGAACGCGCAGAGCGGGCAAGCAGGCCCATGGTAACCTCTGTGTTGTCCTGTTAGTGGATGAAAGGATCGCCTGTGCAGTTCTAACGTACCAGCGAGGTAGTCGGCGACGAGATAGTCGACCGGCTTTTCAGGCCCCTTGAGGAACTGGTTGATTGCCCATGGCGAGTCTCCCCAAAAGGCACTATTGGAACATGTCAACTTCACGGGCCTGATAGCCGGCTTGGAGCAACATACCCGTAGCAGCCGATACGAACTGGTGGCATCTTCAGAATAAGGTCGATAAGACAGAATGCGATGGCAAAATGAGACAGAGTTAAATGATGGACAAATTTAACAAGAACAAGATAAATGATTAAGTTACATGCATCTACAATGTGTCTCCTTACTGGCACCATCGGGGCATCCTATTGGCTGTGCAGGTCCTTACCGCGGCTCGGCTCCGGCTCTCTACCGCGGCTTGGTGCATCTTGGAGTGCAAGTCACTGGCGACGAATACTACCTCTAAATAGGCATCTAATTGGTACTACATTGTTGTCTAGAACAAATTCCATCCTAACACAGCGAATGGTATACCGTATGCCCAGAATGACGACACCCAAGATCCCGCTACCATCCGTATTCCCAGAATACAGGTCAACAGTCAACCAGAACGACAAAGACTACCTTCAGAATGTTGAAGACTGGAAGGGAATTCTGCAGCAGTTTGAGGAAAAGGCGGCATGGGCTGGCGGGGAGGGCGAATCGCGCCACATCGAGTAAGTAGGGGACGAGATCTATACCACGAGGCAGTGCTAATGTTGTTTGTCAGGAGACACCACGCTCGTGGGATGCTGTCTGGTACGAATCTCCTTGCTTCCCAACTATTCAGAGATATGGGTCAACTGACACGCTTACGAAGCCCGAGACAGGATCGCCATGCTTCTCGACGAGGGGTCCCCTTTCCTGGAGCTGATGCCTTTTGCCGGCATTGGCGTCAAAGAATCCAGCCCTGCCGCAAGTCTCATCGTAGGAATCGGTCTTGTATGGTTAGTCTCTCTATAAGATGACTCGTCTGTGTATAATATATCTGACCGTCTACAGTGGAATCAAGGTGATGCTGATTGCGAACATACCCACCATCGTTGGTGGCGCTCTAAACGAGCTCACCGTCCGCAAACAACATCGGGCTTCCGAGATCAGCCTTGAGAACCGCCTACCAATCATCTTCCTAAACCAGTGTGCGGGAGCAAATCTGCCCCAACAGTTCCGAGTCTTCCACCAGAGCGGGAAGTTGTTCCGGGACATCATCAGACGTTCTGACGCTGGTTCTCCGACATGCACCATCGTCTTTGGAAGCAGCACTGCCGGAGGGGCATACGAGCCTGGAGTGTCCGAATTCAGCATCCTTGTTAAGAGCCAGGCGCAGATGTTCCTAGGAGGTCCGCCATTGGTGCAGATGGCGACGAGCGAGATTAGCAGCGCCGAAGAACTCGGGGGTGCAGAAATGCACACCACCGTCAGCGGCGTAGGCGATGCACTTGCGGCAGATGAGTTTGACGCCTGTCGTCTGGCTCGGAGCTGGGTTCAGAGTATCAACAGAGAGAACCTCCTTATTGACCGCACACTGGATCACGTCGAAGCTCCCCTCTATAGTCCCGACAGCATCCTCGGCCTTATTCCCGAGAATGTCAGAATGCCACTCAACATGCCCGAGGTGATTGCTCGCATCGTTGACGGCAGTCGCTTTGAGCCTTTCAAACCTCTGTACGGGACTGGCATGCTATGTTGCTGGGCACGCATTCACGGTCGCCTCGTGGGCATCATTGGCAACATGTCGTCCGTCATTTTTGTCAACGAAGCCCGAAAGGCCACACAGTTCATTCATCTCAACAACGCTTACGGAACGCCTATTGTCTATCTACACAACGTCACTGGGTTCATGGTCGGGAAAAAGAGTGAGTCGGAGGGCATGATCAAGGCCGGCTCTCTGCTCATCGACGCCGTTTCCCGATCCTCTGTGCCTCAGATCTCCATCGTCTGCGGGTCGTCCTACGGAGCTGGAAACTATGCCATGTGCGGCCGATCGTACTCGCCCAGGTTTCTCTTCGCGTGGCCTCACAGCAGATGTGCCGTCATGGGCCCAGAGCAGCTCTCGGGTGTCATGGAGATCATTGCTCGACAGGCAGCTGAGCGGTCCGGGAGGGGCATGGATGAAGCCAAGTTGGCGGCCAGCACTGCCAAGACGACAGAGCAGATTGAAACTGAGAGCAAGGCGTATTACACCTCGGCGTGGTGCCTGGATGACGGAATCATTGATCCGAGGGATACTCGTGATGTTCTCGGCATGTGTTTGGAGGTGTGTGAGAACTCGCCATACAAGGGTCTCGAGGGTTACAGGGGGGTCTCTCGGCTGTAGTGGTCACAGCCCACTGGATTTATTTGATGGCAATGTTCAAGGTGAAATCGATTCATTCATTCACTGGATGTATGCATGAACAGAATCACTCAGTGAAGTTCAGGCTTAACTTTCGTCGAGATGGTCCAGAAAGTAACCCGTAAAAACTCGAGAAATTCAGGGGCTTGGCAATGTGGACCTGCTGTTAACGAGGAGGAGCCAATGGCTGCTCTGGATAAGAGGAAGATAGCAGCGTGACCTCTGATTTGTGGAAGATGGGGCATGGCTTGCTTTCACGCATAATGGGGTAAAAACCTCCTTTGCCAGCCCCCGAATTTCTCAAGTTTTAAGGGTAGGCCCGACTCTTTCATTGACAATGCGATTATCGTACACTGTCGTGTGAAGGTGAAATACTATCTCACATGTAGACAGCTGTTATATGAAACCTGTAGAACATACCGAGTTAACAATGTCCAGCTGTTTAGTTTTGTTAGCCTACCATCCATGCAGTGTACTCTGGTTTAGGTGTTGGCGGTTGCACGATCAACTTTTACAACAACACAAAACGGTGGCTGCAGGGTCGCCAGATAGACAATGTCAGATAGTATTTTAATCGAATTTCGAAGAGAACTATCTCCCTCTGAGCCGATCAATAGAATATTCTTTTTTATCATCTCATCTTGTGGAGCGCGACTTGGACTTCGCGCATTGCAGACAACATTACTTCCTCTGTTACCCTGTAGAAGAAAATATTGAATTATTTTTGTGCAGTGTCATCGTGTTTGTGCCCATTTTTGTGCAAGCACAGCACTAGTCTCCAATAGGCGCACCAAGTCACCTCGGCCAGACCTATCATTGGTTGCACAAAAACAAGCCCCCTGCTGCCTTGGATCCTCGGTAGTCCCTGTGATAGGCGGGTTCAATCTCGAGCCTCTCCACGGCAAACAGGTGCTGCCACCGGGCCCTCAATGCGGATCATTGCTGGACACTTCCACGGCAAACATTGACTGAGCTTGTAACATGACCTAGGCTCGGGATCAATGAGCCCGCCGCGGGACGAATACGGTGTGTATGATTCCTAAAAGCCAGTCCCCGACCAGCCAGTAAGTACCCAGCTTCTTCACCCGCCTTCGACCGTTCACCAGCCATGATTCGCCAACCTGACCTGTTCATTGCGCCCCCAGTCTATGCAAATGGCAAGCTCAAGATATCAAGTGTCTTGATCGCAAACCGTGGCGAGATTGCTTGTAGAGTCATTGCAACCTGCAAGAAACTGGGTGTCACGACATTTGTGGTATTCACCGATGCGTAAGTGACCCATCTTTGTGTGTTTCTTCCGCGTCCGCATGGTTGACTGAGACCACTTTAGAGATGCCAATGCACCATTCGTCAAGCTTGCCGATAAGGCTCACTATCTCGGCGACCCTGAGAGCCAGCCTTATCAGAATGGCGAACTCATCATTGAGATAGCCAAGAGGTTCGGAGCCGATGCCATTCATCCTGGTAAGTTAGATATTGTCCTCAAACACCAACTTCGGTGCTAACATTCTAAGGATACGGCTACTTGTCGGAGAATGCCGACTTCGCAGCCTCCGTTGGCTCAGCTGGGCTCATCTTTCTTGGGCCGTCACCCGAGACCATCGCCGCTCTTGGAGACAAGGTACGTGTTATGGCTGTGTTTCTGGTTAGTAATGCTTAATGGGTGCAGCGCGAGGCCAAGGAGTTTCTGGCGGCCAGATCCTCGGTCCCCTTGGTGCCAGGATATGGCGGGTTAGATCAGGATCCGGACCTTCTGGAACAAGAGGCTGACCGGATCGGATATCCCGTCATGATCAAGGCGTCCGCTGGCGGAGGTGGAAAGGGTATGAGAATCGTGTATTTAAGGGAAGAGTATGTTCACTCCATGAGGTTGCTCAATGGCCTAACGACTAACAGCATATCAGTTTCCGAGAGTTGCTGCAGCGCTGCACGTCCGAGGCAGGACGTCTATTCGGCTCAGCTCACTGCCTCATCGAAAAGTACATCGAGGCTGGAAAGCATGTGGAGATGCAGATATTCGGCGATGGTGAAACTGCCGTCAGTTTCCTCGACCGCGAGTGTTCGGTGCAACGCCGCAACCAGAAGATCATCGAGGAAAGCCCCTGCCCTTGGCTGAGTGCGGAGATGAGACAGGATATGTCAAACTCGGCCCTGGAGATTGCGAGACTCTTGAAATACGAGTCCGCTGGAACAGTCGAGTTCATAGTGGTAAGCTAGCTCCGTTCTTGTAACAGAAAGCAGATTCTAAAGAGACTTTACAGGATATCAAGAACGAGCGGTACTACTTCTTGGAAGTCAACACCAGGATCCAGGTCGAGCATCCGATCACAGAAGAGGTTGTCGGCATCGACCTAATCGCCCTTCAAATCTACGTTGCTGGTGGCGGTAAGCTCCAGGCCTTGCCACAACTTCAGGACATTAAGCAGATTGGCCATTCCATCGAGGTTCGACTGTGTGCTGAGGATCCCTTCCACGACTTTCGCCCCTGCACTGGCACGATATGCCAGTTGAAAACACCTCTCGAAAACAAGGGTGAGGATGGTGCTGGTCTTCGATACGAACTCGGAGTCGAGCGCGGCTCAGCGATTACTGTGCATTTCGACTCCATGATATCCAAGATCATTGTGTGGGCACCACCACGCGCCATGGCTATTGCCAAGATGATTCGCGCTCTCAAGAATACCATCTGCTTCGGACTCACCACGAACCAAGTCTTTCTTCAGCGGATCCTGGCTTCGCCGCATTTCCACGATGTCAGTTATACGACAGCTTTGATCCCGGAAAACATGGACGAGTTGACTGCTCCCTTGGACAGTTCGCCTGTTGACAGCAGCACCGCCATCGCTGCTCTTGAAATCTCTCGTCTGAAACCCAATTCCACCGACAGAAGATCCGCCTTCAAGAGCATCCCCATGTCCTTTCGCAACCAACGGGCCGGCAAGAATATGTCAGCTGCCGGTCTCGTGTCCAGCGAGATTACAAGATCTGGTCAAGATGAGAAGATCGACATGCTGGTGAGCAAAGATGACATGGGAGCTTATCGTGTTGTCCGGCTGGACCCAGAGATCCCTCCAACTTCGGCAGAGGAGGACGTCTACTTCAATAAGGAAGGTGGCCCGCTCGTGAAACGATACTACTCAGCCATTAGGTCGAAGAGAGAGACCAGGTTCGACAACGCTTCCATTCTTGACTCGGTTGTGGAGGCCTGCCCTCCCTGGGTGACTGGCAAGTTGAAAGTGTCCTTTGCCGGCCAAATCGCCGCCTACGATTTCGCATCGGCTTCTCAGGGTGAGTTCAAGAAGACCATTTACGTCCAAGAGTCTGGATCTGGGATTCCCATCCTCTACACTGTGTCAGGCCTGCTGGCATGGGCGGGAATGCTTGATGAGAAAGCGAGCGAGGCGCAGAAAGCAAGTACGTATAATCAGGATCTCTTCTCACCAATTTACCTTCATCCTAGTGGCCAGAAGCTCACATTCTTTTCTTTACTAGATTCGCGGGTGTCTACTTGCCCAATGCCGAGTAAAATCTTGGAGGTCACTGCAAAGGACGGGACCTGGGTCAAGGTGGGAGACAAATTGCTTGTGCTCGAAAGCATGAAGATGGAAATTCAGGTCACGTCTTCTGCAGAGGGTATTGTCAGCATGCAAGTTAAAGAGGGAGACATCCTCCCAGAGGGTTCAGTTCTTTGTGAGATCTTAGAGAGTGAAGAGGACTCCAAGACAGGATAGTAAGGCCTCTTCTTTTGTGGAAGAATATTCTTTTAGAAGTGTGAAGACATATGGTTGTGTCCCTTATTTTCCATCATGAAGAAGAGGGAGCAAGGCGCTGTACCAAATATCGCGACATTTCTACAATAAATACAGTGAACGTGAAGCGAGAACATACTGACATATAAGAGAGTGTGTTTAATTGTTACTCGAATAATTCAATAAGCTTGATCAATCTTCATCGTGATTTCGACGTGACTATCTCTGAAGGCCAATTTAGATCATGTTGAGCAAGAGACTATGACGGAAATAACAGAGCTGGAAATTGGGATCGATCTACGTACACAATACATCTGCCGAAAGATTTCTGATTGTTACTTTCAAGGGAAACAGTAGTTCCTACTCCCAATCTTCAGCTCAAAGTCTCGAAGATGCCTTCTTGGTATACCACGCCGCCCAGTCCACATTTCGGTTCCCCGCCTGGAACTCCTTCATCCC
Organism: Fusarium sp. MBC 438; assembly: GCA_030779245.1. NCBI lineage: Eukaryota > Fungi > Ascomycota > Sordariomycetes > Hypocreales > Nectriaceae > Fusarium > Fusarium sp. MBC 438. Next base: position 61,131 of record JAPFTB010000277.1, read on the forward strand.
ATATGCCACCTCTTCGTTAGGCTTGATCATAGTAAGGAACAGATCTCTGATTTTGCCATCCCGTTCCTCGACCGTAGGCGAGTCCAAGGCGTTTCTGATCATCCGTTTGGATTCCCCCACCGCATGCGGCGCACAGCCTCGTTGCTGTTTCAACACCTGCTGCACGCGTTCTTGACCTTCGGCTAGTGTGTCCACCAAGTAGTGTACGGTCCCTTTGGCGTGAAGCTCCTTGGCTGGCACGTTGCGCGCCTGGATCATGGCTTCCCGAGCCAGTGGGGCTCCCCATTCCCGAACAATGAAGGGTGATATGATGGCTGGGGTGAGGCCTCGTCTGACTTCTGACAAAACAAAAAACGCTGACGAAACCGAGATGCGGATGTCGCAGGCAAATGCAAGGCCAGTTCCTCCACCGTAGCACGGCCCGTTGATCAAGGCAATGATGGGCTTGGGGCAGAACTCGACAGCCTTGAAGAGGTCCAGCAACTGCTCAAAACGGCCGGCTTGTGTATTGGATCGATCCGCACCTTTGGGAACGTTCTCGAGGAGGGACGAGCTGCTGGAGAGATCCATGCCGGTGCAAAAGTATTTTCCCGCGCCCGTTAGGACAATGGCAATCAGGGTGTTGTCCTTTCCTGCATTCTCAATGACCTCGCGAAGTTTGACGATGAGATCCACGTTGAGGGAGTTGCCCTTTTTCGGATTGTTGATGGTGATGAAGAGAGTGGAACCGTCTCGTTGCTCAAGAATTTGGGAAGTCATGTTTATCGCTTAACAGAAGGTCTCTGGATATCGGGTCGTATTCAGACGTCCTTTGGATTCAGTGCGGGATGGGTCGATAGATACCTACGGGGGCGTAAATGCCATATCCCAGCGCTTGGCACCATGCGGACGCTGGGCCACTGCAAGAAATCTCCCTCTTGGACGACAATCCTCGGATAACCAAAGTAGATTACCCGTTGTTGTCAAAAGTTGACAACCGAGCTAAGGGTGGCTAGTTCACCCGCGGCAAAGCTTCTGACTGGTCCCAGCTGCAAGGGGTCATTGCACTACAGTAGTCTACTTTTCTATGTGCTGGTGGGGGATTAAATTGGACATTGCTGCTTTCCTATAGAAACCAAGAAGAGACGTGTGTGCTCGCAGTATTGCTACATCTTTTGCCGTAAAGAAAATGGATCCTCCCAAGTTTAAGAACCTTACCCTTGATGTGGTGGATGGTGCCATTGCCATCATCACGCTTCGGCGGGAATTCTCTGCCAATTCCTTGCATCCCGATCTATTGATTGTAAGTCCATTGACACCCTGTTATGGCCCCGAAAACATTCTAACATTTGTTGTTACCAAAGGAATGGATTGCTGCTATGAGATGGGTGATTGCGGTGCCCGAGATTAGCGTCGTCGTCCAGACGTCCGCAGGCAAATTCTTTTGCACAGGTTTGTCTCCCATTGACTGTCTAAGCGCGGTGAACTGATGACTTGAGTAGGAATGGACTTTGACAACTGGCCGCCACCAAAGGATGAACTGGCCGAGAACATGGACTCTTTCATTGCCAACTTCAAGTAAGGAAGTGCCTGCGACATGAGCGATACGTGGGACCAAAAGCTGACATGACATGAAGGGTTCTGAATGAGTTGCTCATTACTTGTGATAAGGTCCTCATTGCCGCTGTCAACGGGCCATGTGCCGGCTATGGAGTCACCTGCTTGGCCCTCTACGACCTCGTATACGCAGTGCCGAGCTCCTACTACTTCTGCCCATTCCTGAAATGGGGATTCTCCGCTGAAGGTTGCTCGACGCTGACCTTTCCCCAAATCATGGGCCACCAGAAGGCCTCGGCTCTGCTGCTCGCTGGAGAGAGAATGTCGGCAGAAGAACTCAGCGCGGCAGGCCTAATTACAAAGGTTGTGGGAGAGAACTCTCTGATGAAGGATGTCATGGAGGTGGCGACGCGCATTTCGAGTTGCCCGCCTGGTGCGCCGGCTGCAACCAAGAACTTGATGTTGACGAACAACCGTGAGCGGCTGTTGTCGATCAACGCTTTGGAGTGTGTCGTCTTGAGGACTAGACTTCATGATCCAGCATGCCAAGCGGCTGCTGCAGCCTTCACTGAGAGGAAGAAGAAGTGTGCTTCAAATGCCAGTAGACTCTGAGCCGTGTGAGATGCAGTGCGGACAAGAGAGATAGAAGTAGGCAACAAGGTCTAGAATACAAGTACTCATTTTTGTTCATCATTGAGGAGTTGATCAATTTGTTTGACTTCTTTGATGCTCCCACCAGACATCACGAGCGATGACAATAGACAAGACATTAAAAGTGAATGTCGTACAATACCGTCGACGAGATATCTTAATGGCTATAGACATAATAAAAACGTTTCTTGTGGCGTCTCGCATCTGAAAGAGTAGAGCGAAACCTAGGCGAAGAACTACCTTCGTAGCATCAGCCTTGTGCATCTTAACACAGGCCTCGGTCGAATAAAGGCCATTTAGTATTCTACAATGCTAAAACAATCTACCACGAATCTATCACAGTTTCCAAAGACGCCGTTACCTCAGAATGGAATAGAAACAAGCGCTATCTAGTGGCCAGAGACCCGTCACCTTGGGGCGTTGTCTCTCGTTGTCCTGATTAGGAAATCCCGCGGCAGCCAGAACGACAACGTCCCACCGCGGATACCGCATAAGGGCAAAGAACAAGACGATTGGGAGAGTGGTCCATTTGCTAATTGCTACAAAACAATTATTCTGTCGCCTTTGCGTCTGAGTAGTTGTCCTATAGAGATCATCATCTGTGCCCTAGACAACAGTCAGCATGCCACCATCCCGTCCCAACGCCCCTTTCAGTGAGCCTTACTGGCATTACGGGGCACCACCTCCGTACTATACAGAGTCACATTTCAAGCTGCAGGCCGAAACTCGGGCTTATGTAAACGAACATATCACTCCTTTCTGCGAAGAGTGGGAACGTCAGGGATCCATCCCTCGTGAGGCAAGCAAGATACTCCACAACAGATGCAGCCTTGGTTTCTAACATGACTACTAGGCATATGAAAGGCATGCAAAGCTAGGCTATGTTGCGGCTGGCCTGTTTCCGCCTGAGCCTGACTACCTGGGTGAGGTCATTCTGCCTTGCGGGATTCCCGCAGATCAGTGGGATGGCTTCCACGACCACATTGTCGTTGACGAGTTGACTCGCTGCGGGTACATGGGCGTTGTCTGGGCCCTGGCCTGTGGGAACATCATCGGCTGCCCGCCGGTCATCAACCACGGGACGCCCGAGCAGAAACGACGCCTTCTGCCATCTATTTACAATGGTACTACGCGGTTCTGTTTGGCAGTCACTGAGCCTTCAGGTAAGTGTGATTCGTTGGATGTTTTCGGACGGAACTAATGGGATCTCATCATAGCCGGCTCTGATGTGGCGGGCATCAAGACTGTCGCCAAGCGCCAAGGAGACAAGTACATCGTGAACGGCACTAAGAAATGGATCACAAACGGCGTGTATGCCGACTACTGTACGGCTGCTGTCAGGACGGGCGGTCCAGGCCAATCAGGCATCTCAGCTCTCATCATTCCATTGGACGCCAAAGGTGTGACCAGGAGACGGATGGACAATTCGGGCATCAATGCTAGCGGTACGTACATAGCAAAAGCGTTTACTAGTGGCACATGTTGACTGATGGGCGTCAGGGTCAACCTTTGTCGAATTTGATGATGTAGAAGTCCCCATTGGGAACTTACTAGGAAAGGAAAATGAGGGATTTGGAATCATCATGAACAGCAAGTCTTTCTTCAAGAAAATTGCATCCCCCATCATAGCTAACACCAAGGTTACAGATTTTAATCATGAAAGGCTATGGCTTGCAACTATCTGTTTGCGTCTGGCTCGAGTCTGCATGGGACACGCTCACGACTACGCGATCAAACGCGAGACGTTTGGCAAAAAGCTCATAGAGAACCAGATTATTCGCGCCAAGATTGTCGACTCTGGGAAGAAGATTCAAGCCGCGTATGCTTGGCTGGAACAGCTCATCTGGACCCGTCAGCGCCTGGCAAACCACGATGGTCCAGACACCCTGGGTGCTAGCGTTGCCATGCTCAAGACCCTGTCTGCTCGAACCCTCGAGGAGACGGTACGCGAGGCGCAGCAGATATTTGGGGGGCTGGGATATTCTAAGAATGGCCGCGGGAGAGTGGTGGAGCAGATTAGCCGTGACTTTAGAGTTCTCGTGGTAGGAGGTGGGAGTGAGGAGATTTTGACAGACTTTGCATATAGGCAAGAGGCCCGGACTCTTAAAAGGCTTGCCAATGAAGCAGCAAAGCTGTAATTGGTCAGGTAGGTGGTGGGAATCTGGAATTGTAGAAGAAGCCAACACGCTCTATAACTAAAACTTCCTGGCCGACCTTGTATGAAGCTAGGAACGATTGTCTGCTGGTGAAAAAAAGAAATATCTTTCCTGCATAGCTTCCGGCTTCTCCGTCCTTAGAAGATTCCAGGCCGTATGTTCCTTGTGGCCTTACCTAGCACCCTTATTATATACAATAATGCGAGTAATGTCTGAATTGGAAACTTTTCTATGTCATTTTAGCCCACAGACACAGACAGATCACACCATTCATGAAGCCCCCCTTTTAGACCTTACCCTCACCTACTTATGTACCGAATACCTTGGTCGGCCAAAACTGCCTTGATGAATGAAGTCATGGATTAACACCTGGACAAAGGCAAGGAAATATCGACAGGAGACACATCGCGGATATTCTAGCATTGACATCTAGAGGGCAAATCTAATTACGCTACACCAAAGCACATCATGCACCAATCAGCCTTGATCCGATGTCACGCAGAGCTACCTTGCGAACTTTTCCGCTAGCAGTCTGCGGCAGGGTCTCGCACACGTCCTTGTCCCCGATCCACCAGATATAGGTCGGGATCTTGTGTCTCGCCAAGGTCTTGCCTACCCAGGCTTGAAGTTCCGAGGCCGAGGGGCGAGTTGGACCTGATCCCTCCTCTTGTTGGACAAAGGCGGCAACAACTTCGCCGTACCTCGCATCCTTGATACCGACCACACTGGCTTGTATAACTGATGGATGTTGGACAAGGCAGTCTTCAATCTCGGCAGGGTAGATATTCTCGCCGCCTATCGACAATGTCAGTAACCCTCTCGATGGGGATGCTGCGTCTCCACATCTTAGGGGTCTCCTTACCACGGATGATGATGTCCTTGATGCGCCCTGTCACACGGCAAAATCCATCTTCATCAAGCGTCACCTCGTCACCAGTACGCAGCCAAACAGTTCCATCATCTTCTTTGTGCAGCATCTCCTCGGTGCCTTGTGGATTCTTCCAGTAACCACGGAAGCTGTTGTAACCGGCAATCAGAATTTCACCTCGCTGCCCTAGAAGAACTGTTTTCCCATCCGGGTCGACCACTTTGGCCGTGACATGTGGCATGACCTTGCCAACCGTTGTCGAGTAGCATTCGAAAGAGTCTTCAACTGTGTTTAGAAAGGTGACTGGAGAGCACTCAGTCATCCCTGGTGCAAATTCTGTCAGGAATATCTCTCGCCTATTTGGAACTCAGCGATACTTACCAAATGCCTGTACAATATGAGGAACCTGTAAAACTTCCCCGATCTCTTTGAAGAGTTTCATTGGAGTTGCAGCTCCACCAGTTATAGCAACCCTTACTGATGACAGATCGTACGTTCCATGAGGCTGAGACAAGACTTCCTGGATATACGCCGTATGCATTGTTGGGACTCCATAGATGAGCGTACATCTATCCTGCGTCATGGACTGGAGAGCTCGGACTGGACTGAAACTCTCGCTCGGAAACACGAGCAAGCTGCCGTGTGCTACAGACATAAGAACACCTAGCACGAGGCCGAAACAATGAAACAGAGGTACGACGCAGCATAGGACATCGTTCTCTGTAAGCTGAAGTCGATCACCAGATCCGATGCAGTTATTGATCAACCCACTACGTAGAAGCAGGAAAGTGGAACTTTAGCACCCATACTATGGGAACGAGGGAGAAGTAGGTACTCACCTATGGGTTAACATGGCAACCTTGGGTTTGCCAGTGGTTCCGCTCGTAAACTGTAGACTGCAAACATCGTCCGCCTGCACTGCCTTTTCGGCACGCTCCAGGTCTTTCGGGGGGACGTCAAGTCCCCGCAGCACAAGAGATTCGTAAGAAATGGCCCCATCCATCCCATCAGCGTCACTCCGCTGCAAGAGAACAAAGTTGAGCGGGTCCGCAGAGGAAGAAAGATTCTTGGCGCGCATGCTCTTGATGGTAGGGGCCATGTTTCGTGAGCCGATGAACGGAGTTGTAAAGAACAACCGGCATTCTGCGAGGTCATGATATGTAAGTATGCGCTATTATCCTGGGGCTAGAAGACATACCAGCGTGATGCACTGCATTCTCAACCTCGTCATTCGTATAGTTCGTGTTTAGGACCACTAGCGGCAGTCCTACCAACCCAGCAGCAAAAATGACCTCAACATACTGCTCGCAGTTGCCCGCCATTATGGCGATGTGGTCGCCGCGAGTAAGGCCTAGGGATAGCAGACCTGCTGCCAGTGCCCTGCTGCGACTGTGAAGCTCCTTGTAAGTCAGTTGCTGCCCTGTCCAGGAGCATCTGACGGCACATCGGTCTCCAAAGACCTCGACCTGCCGCTCGAGCAGCATGCCTAGCGTTTCGGACGAGAGCGGCGGCTCATTCGGCCCACGCACAATCGAAAGTTGGGTTTCTTGGGGAGCATCTGAAGCGAGTGCGACACCGGACAGGTGGCCGAGAGTTTGCTGGAGTCTTCTCAGAGCCATTATTACAGTGTAAGGATACGGTAGACAAAAGGGTTGTGTACAGTCTCAATACCATCAAGAAGGGCTAAATTGACTAGGACAATACGTTCCGACTCGCCATCCGCATGCATACATGTATCTAGGTATGCTTTCGTATCACTTTTCCCGAACCGGCATACATCATACTTGGACGCCGAGGAACCCTCTTTCATAGGCTTGACGCCAATAACATTGATGCCTCGCTCAATGGCGCTCCCTAACTAGGCGACCTTGCCTGAAGCCTGGCTAGTGGCTACCCCGCAAACTAACTAAACCCAATCTCACAACCGCGGTAGCAGAGCTCATTGGACGAAACACCCCTAGGGAAGGGTCAATCACTCTCCGGGTCTTTGTCCTCCCCGCGTTGTCTGGCTCCTGCGGCTCACATCACATCCCTCCACACACGAGGCGCACAGCATGGACTTCACATTGGACCCCTCGGACTCCGGAAGCCCTTCTTGGGCAAGTTCAACACCGAGGCCTGGCCGGTTGCAGTTTTGGGTTGACATGGCCAATGGTCCCGGTTTTGATGTGGGCAGCCCGGAGCCGGATAGCCATCGCCCTGATGAGGAGGTCGTCGACGCCATGGCTCGCCACCCGAGTTCCCCATCAGCCCACAGCGCGATACTCGGCACTTCGGATCTCTTCTCTTCTGACAAGCCGCATGGTGGTCAAGATCCTCGGTCTGCCGGTAATATCCTGCCGCCCAGGTCTCTGTCTGCGACGGCCGAAGCCCCTCCATTGAGTGGCCAGCATGCCCAGATCGTGACACGCAGTGGGAGAATGCAGGTGGCCGAGGACGGCCACAGCAGGTATTTCGGTGCAACAAGTAATCTACACCTGATCCATAATGGACCATACTCATCCTTCAGCCCCTCTCTCAAGAATATTCGCGTCGACGGCGAGCTCGCCATTGACAGTGCGGGTCTGCAATGGGCGGGCGACCCAGCATACGAAGCCCATCTATGGGAATGCTATCTCACATGGCTGAACCCTCTGACAAACCTGATTGAACGAAACCTTTTCGATCAAGACAAAGAGAATTTCTTGACCTCGCTGGAGAGCGACTTTTACTCGCCTGCACTGGAAAATGCCATGTAGGTCCATCCTGCTTCCCGACTGCCGATGCAAGGAGTCTCATCAGATTCTAGCCCGTTGGTGTTGAACATCATTGCTCATCAAACATCCTTAGCTTCTCCACAGGCGCCATGCACACAACGCGCCAACACCCTTCTATCATGGGCGACGCGTGCAAATTCTTTGCCAGTAGAGCGAAGGTTTACATAGAGTTGGAAGCTCAGACTCCAACAGTAGCAACGCTCCAAGCTCTTGTTCTTCTCTGCGAATATGAAGCTGCGCAGGGTAGGGACAGCCAAGGTCAGTCTGCATGACTCTTCACTTCGGCAGCCTTTGAGATTGACCACAGGTAATCAGGCTGGATATACTCAGGTATGCATTGTAGGATGAGGACACATTCATGCAGACTAAAACCAAGGCAGGAATGGCATCACGGATACTATTTGATCTGGGACTCCAGTTTCACCACATCTCTCCAGGTGGACACGAGAGCTGCGGCGCTGATATCACAGACGCAAAAGCCCGGGTCTTCTGGTCGGTCATCCACCTTGACACGTGAGTTCCGCCATCGTCATACCCGCATAGTTCTGACCGAGAACGCAGGATTTGGTCAAGTTGGTGCGGAAGGCCTCAGTCTCTTACCACGAGGGAGTATTTCTTTCGCCAAGCTTCAACTCTTGAATGCTCGGGCGCCACAGACCTAGGGTCCAGAGGCAATGTGCACGTTTACCTGGCCCCGTTAGTGACACAGTTTAGCAAAATAATTGACTTCATGCAAGTCCATGCCCATAACCCCAAGCTTTTACTAACCAGTGTCGACAGGTATCATGACAGAGAAGCCTCTCGAGGCTCTTTGTCCAAATTTGCAGTGGAGATGGACGCCTCACTCCAGGGCTGGACGGTTTCCCTTCCACAATCTCTACAGCTTCGACCGCCCCAAGATGATCAATGCCCAGACCCCGTTGTGTTGCAGTTACAGTAGGTCTAATGTCCAACTCTGAGAAGAGGTCCAGCCATTTGACGGTTGCTAACACCTCGATCAAAGCCTGCTGTATTACGAGATTCGAATTCTCCTTCACCGACCCCTCATTGGCTCGAGCTCCCTTAGTGCTGGTTCCCAGTCCCCAAATGGCAAGGCAACTGAATCTCACCACGACATTTGTACCAACTCAGCATCCGAAATCATACGCTTGATGGGGCAGTTTCGCGACCGATTCGGCCTCTGCCATCTTTCAGCCTACTGTGTGCATATATTAATGACGGCCGGCATGTTACTCGCCTACAACACATCTCTGGCCAACCAGACAAGGGAGTTTAGGAGCAAGTCAGCAAGCCTCACGCAAGCAAGCATCCGCATGATGACCGAGTTGACGGCAACATTTCCAGTTGCCCACCGGTCTCTGGAAGTTCTTACGAGCTTGAGGCGAGAATGGCAGAACTGTACTTAAGTAGGGACCAGGGCCGGCAAGATGATACCGAAAGTCAGGTAATCAAGCACAAAGGCAATCTGTACATGAACTAGAGTGCATCATATTAAAGCTACACGTAAACTTGGCTCTAATTTTCGGAAGAAATGCTATGTGTGTAAATCACACCCTCCTCAGCTCTGCTGGGTATAGAGGCAGCTGACGGGATCTTTAATGTTTCCGGTGCGGGCAGTAAAGCCCAAGCACTCGTCATATCCATTGGGATTCGTGGAACCGACTGAGACCCAAACAACCCAAGCATTGTTGGCACCGAGGCAAGCCTTCAGGCTGGCCCCCTCGAGAGTGAGATTCCCGTCGCTATCTATCTCCCAACCCGTGAGTTCGGCATTTCGAGGGGGTGACTGAGCGCCCGTGATATAGCCAACACGGCCTTGACCTAGACAAACGTTAACATGAGCAAGGGTTAATAAGAAAGCCAATCTCTCATTGCTTACCCATTCCAGAGCGGTCGGCATAGATCTGTTGAGGTGGGTTATCCGTCTTGTAGAGGTAAAGTTCGCCATTCTTCAGGTAAAAGGTGGCTGCATCTGGCTTCTCTCCCCTATCGCACGAGGCGCCTTGGTCAGGGAGGCCGAGGAAGAGGCTGCTATTGGCGGCAGTGACCTTGGAAAAGTGTATGTCGCTGCCAGAACGAAGGGAGAGGACCTGGAAAGACGGGTTGCTGACGATCTTGGTGTCGGTGGGTACAGCTGCGACAAGGCCGCTGAGAGAGGCCAGGAGGAGATTCTTATACAACATTTTGGGAAGGAAATGAGACTTTGTGCAGTTCAGAAGCGTGCAGGAAGAGCGAATTCAAGTAATGGACTTGTAGACATAACTATACCTTTATACATCTGGATAGACACTTGGCAAAAGGGGGCGGTGGAGGATCAGCGTGTTGATCATCTCGTGTTCGGAGGCTCTGGAAACCACGGCATTATGCAACTGACATCACTGCTTCTCCACAATGCAACAGAGAATGGTCATCCGATGAGTATATAAATAGACTCAATTATTACGTAAAAACGTCTTTAAATCGACGAGACGCAATATCTTCTTCACGAGACATATCTAAACAAGGGTGACTTGTCTCCCATCTCCATCAGTTCATCTAAAAGAAATAATTAGCTTCATTCCATTATTATCCACTTCTCATGTAACAACTTACCTTCCGTATACCGCGATAGAATGTCGGCCTCTGGGATGAGATCCCTCTTCTTATTGATCGACTTCACCGCGAAACGTAGGATCATAGTGCAAGCAATACCCAGAAGAAGAATTCCAAGGGAGAACCCGTAGCCTAGCCAGTAGTGAGGCGCCTGCTTGGCGAGGAAGATGTTTGATCCCACAGCACCGCCGAGGTTACCAATTGTCATCAGCAATGCCATGCCGATGGCTCGCTTGAAAGATGGTGCAAGGTTATTTCCAACCCACGAGACGCAGCCAATAACTGCAGGGTAGAGGCCACTGGGAATGCAGAACAGAAAGGCGTATGTCAGGCCCGGCAAGCGCGGGTGGGGGATGGAGAGCAGGCCGACGAAGCCAACCAGGGCAATGCTGAAAGGGATAATAATAAACATCCATCGGTTGCGACGTCTGTCTGCAAGGTAGGCAAAGAAGAGAGTCAGACAGGCCCCGAGGAAGTAGATTGGGATTGTGAGGAGTTGAGCCTGAGCAGCCGTGTATCCGAGCTCCAAGATGATGGTGGGCGAAGCAAAGCTGAAGCCGTAAATGCAGATGCTGGAGCCCAAATAGTTAGCCAAGATAGCGGAGCAGGAGAGTGCACTTTACCTGTTACCCCAGTAGATAACACATCCAAGATAGATCTTCCAGTCAAGCAATGCCTCCTTGAGGTACTTCCACTGGAATGAGCCGCCGGTTCCAACTTTACCAGCGGAAGTTCCAGCATCCTGTTCGAGGCGTCCATGGATGATTTCTTTTTCTTCCACGGTGAGGAAGCTGGCACTGTTCGGCGAGTCGGGAAGTGTCCAAGGAATGCTAATTCCAATAAGGACAGTCAGGATGCCCTCCAAAATAAAGATCCATCGCCACCCACCAAGGCCTCCAACGCCATCCATATGTTGGATACCAAAAGCAAGAAGACCAGAAAAGGCACCCGCCAAAGATGCCGCGGAGAAGAAGATGGCCAGACGTGTCTGTAGCTCCCATCGGACATACCAAGTTGTCAAAAGATATGTCGCTGCTGGAAAAAACCCGGCTTCCGCCATACCGAGAAAGAATCTTGTCACAAGGAGATGCTGATATGTCTTGACAATACCTTGTAGAACCAGGACCTGTGAACCAAAGAGTTAGTATTCCATCTACCAGCCAGTATGTTGTGCTTACCGTTCCCCAAGTAACAACAAGGATGGCCATCCACCAGGAAGGCCTCATGAGCTTGAGAACGATGTTGCTCGGGACCTCGAACAGCGCATACGGGAAGAAGAAGATGGTCAAGGCCATGTTGTATTGCGCTGGGGTAAGTTCGAGGTCTACGTTCATGCCCGCGACTCTGGCATTGCCAATGTTCGATCGGTCCATGAAAGAGAGAACATAGAGGACCGTGAGGAGAGGCAGCAGTCTCCTGTCAACCTTGGCCCTAAGCTTCTTGACCTGGGCCTCGTCATATTGTGGGATCTGTCGAGGAATTGGTTAGTATTTTTTTATTCTGGCCAGGGGTTATAGCGGAACACAAACATTCGATGCTTCGAGTTCCCCGTGTTTCTCAGACGAGGCATCATGCTCAGGAGAGGAGCCGTCTCTGCTATGCTCGAGATGAACTGCCCCCTGGCTATCGACGGCATGCTGCTTCTCCGCCATGTTGATTTGTTGATTATTGTTGACGAGATTTCAAGTCCAGACGAAATCGGGGAGATGTGAAATAAGATGAGGAGGTTTGAAAGAGAAAGGATCTCCTCTCCTGCAGCTGATCAGGACTAGACTTTATGTTCGTCTCACCTCCCAGGGAACATGTGGGTGTCTGGGGAAGCCAAGAATTGGCGCCTAGGGATGCCCCCTTACCCCGCAACTTGTTTTGCGGGGGAAGGGATCTAGATTCCCAGGTCGGTGATATTTTGCCGTGTCCGGCCGTGTTGGCGTTCCGTAGTCTCGGAGTCTCGGGCTCTTACCCATGCTCTCTAAAATGGTTTGGAATACCTGGCTGTTGGTAGGATAGATTTAAGCACACCATGCCAGGCTATATTACAGCCGAGTAAGTATAATTTATACCGGATAATGGCTCTCTTCATGGTATGGGGGATGCTAGAGCCTAGGTCATTCTTGCCACGGACAACCATAGCCTACGGTTAGCCCAATGCCGAGGGACTGCACGTTCAAACCACGGCTTCACCGTGGGATAAACAAAGTCAAGCCTATTTTCGACTACGCAAGAATCGTCGTCATCATAGTCAATGTGTGCGGCGGGATGAACTAGGAGCGAGCTCTAGAGGTCCATTACTTGTTGGCATCTAGATATTACAGCGATGGACAAATAGTTGGTCTTCAAAGCTTGCTGTCAGTCCACCTCGGCGCCCTCTTCTCTCTAAATGCATCCAAGCCTTCTTGCATATTCGACCCCTCGTAGATCCGGTTACTCCAGCCGTCCAAAAAGATGCGGCTTGAATCCTTGACCCCAAGACCATCCCATCCAAGCTTCAAGCCTTCTCGAGTCACTATGACAGCATCTGGACTGTTCTCAGAGATCATCTTGGCAAATTCCAGTGCCTTGTCCACAACGCTCTGTCCTTCCTCCACGACGAAGTTGCAGATGCCCCAGTCCTTGAACACCTGTGCGCTCACGACTCGCCCCGTCAGGGCGAGCTCTGTTGCCCTCTGACGGCCCGCGGTTCCCATGATTCGGGGCAGGGCACCTCCAAAAGGGGTCACGCCGCGCTTTACTTCGGGCAGCGCAAAGGTAGCGGACGATGAAGCAATGATCATGTCACAATTTGCAATCATCTCGCAGCCTCCACCGTACGCGGCACCATTGACCGCCGCAATGACGGGCTTCTTACCACTCCTAAAGGACAAACCTCCGAATCCATTCTCGGGAAGCTTCATGCGTATTCCTTTCTTGTTGTTTTCCGTCCATTCTAGTATGTGAATTAGTCAGCCTGTGAGCCATTTCACATTCGCCATCAAGGCTAGTGCTTCACTGACCTTTGAGATCTGCTCCAGTGCAGAACGCTTTGCCTACCCCACTGATAATGGCCACGCGGCAGCTAGGCTCCTCATCGAACCATTGGAACACACGATCCAGCTCGCGGCTCGCCTCTAGAGATAAGCTGTTGAGGGTACGTGGTCTGTTGATAAGCACCAGCAATATGCCAGGAGCAGGAAATGAGAGGATGCAGTGTTGGGTGGTTGGTAGAGTCATTTTTGGTAAGAGTGGAACTAATTCGGTTCAGAAAGGAAATATACCGTTTCTGCTATTCACATAAGTATCAATAGGCCCTTTCAAAATACCAAGGTCAATGTGAGTGCGGATTGCCAAACACGGCCCGGGATTTCCGGGTGCCGATAACCCTCGGCGATCAACCGGGACCGGGACCGGCGTTTGATAGCCGTATTGTCCGACAGAGACAGATCACGGGTATCGCAACTCGCAACCGAAATATACTTAGAGACGCTGATGAGTTAGAGAATAATGTCTGGTTTCGTCACTCAGACTTCGCATCAGCACAGTTTTACCAGCACCATGGATGTCCCACCTACCCAGCGACCTCACGGCGGTTTGTCGCTCGTCCGAGGTCCCCATACACCAGAGCTGTTCCAGTTGACATTCGGCCAACTCGTTGATCAGCAAGCTGCTCGATATGGCTCCAAAGATGCTGTACTGGTCGGCTGGACCAACGCTCGGCTGAGTTTCCAGGGCGTGAGTCGTCGAACCAAGGAGCTAGCACGTGGCTTGCTAGCCATGGGTGTCGGCAAAGGTGACCGTATCGCCATTCTCTCTGGAGACGATGAAAGAATCATTGAGCTCTTCTTTGCCGCTGGCAGAATAGGCGCAGTGCTTGTCATTCTCAACAAGACATACACCGTTAACGAGTGTATGAGAGCACTTGAGCACACAGGTGAGTCGTTCCGTTGGAATAGCGAGACTTTTACTAAGCAACGGTCAAAAACCCAGATCCCTCGATATTATTCATCGCCGATATCGTCAATCGCCGATCAACTCTCCCCATCCTCGATCAACTGCAAACCCTGCAACGCAGCCTTCGACAGGTAGTCTTGGTCCGATGGGATGAGGTACCGATCCGATCAGAAATAACCTGGAACCACGTGCTACAAGGTGCAAGCTCGGTGTCCGCAGAAAGGCTGGAAGAAGTCCAGGCGTTGGTTGACATCAACTCTGTTGTCAATTTCCAGTTCACCAGTGGCACGACTGGGTCACCCAAAGCTACCATGCTTAGCCACTTGTAGGTTTAGACAACGAGGCATCGGGGGCCAGCAGCTAATCCCCTTTAGCAACGTCATCAACAACGGTTTCATGATCGGGGAATATCTTCAGTTGACACACGATGATGTTCTCTGCTGCGCCCCGCCTCTCTTCCATTGCTTCGGACTCGTCGCTGGCCTAATGGCCACTTTCACTCACGGAGCCGCCATCGGCTTTGCCGGGCGGGACTTTGACCCTGCTCAAGTCGTGGACCTATTGGTGAGGGAGCGGTGCACTGCCTTGCACGGAGTTCCAACCATGTACATCGCCATCTTGAAGCACTTGGACAAGATTGGCGTCACAATCGATACGATCAGAACAGGTATTGCTGCCGGAACTAAAATTCCTCCAGCCTTAATCAGTGAGATCCAGGAGCGGCTAGGATATCAGTTCGTTGGTAACACATATGGTACGTTGCGACACTCCACTCAGTCGCTAGAGATCTAATCATCCAGTATAGGTATGACGGAAACATCGCCAGCGAGTTTCATGACTTCGGTAACAGACACCCTGGATCAACAGCTCTACACGGTGGGCCGAGTCATGCCTCACGTAACAGCCAAGGTCGTCGACCAGGAGAACCGAATCTTGCCCATCGGTGCGCGCGGCGAGCTATGCGTCTCGGGTTACCTTCTGCAACAGGGGTATTACAACAATCCAGACAAGACGGCCGAGGTCATGATTAGAGACGAGAATGGAGTGTTGTGGATGCACACAGGCGACGAGGCAACCATCGACGAGCATGGCTACTGCCGCATTACTGGCCGCATCAAGGACATCATTATTCGAGGCGAGTTTGACTCTGGCTTTAATGATGAGGGGCTCTGACAATAACATTCTTAGGTGGTGAAAACATCTACCCGCTGGAAATCGAGGAACACATTCTGAGCCACCCGACGATAAGCAACGTCAGTGTCGTGGGTCTGAAAGATGAACGGTATGGCGAGGCCGTGGCTGCCTTCATGCAGATACGCCCTGGCCACGACAAACCATCACACGAAGCCATAAGGGGCTGGGTCCACGACGAGCTTGGAAGACACAAGGCTCCGCAGCACACGTTCTGGCTTGGGCCTGGAGAGATGATCACAGAATATCCGGTTACGGGCAGCGGCAAGATCAGAAAGGAAGTGCTTCGGGAACTCGGCAATCGGATTCTAGAGCAGAGCGAAGCTAGGCCTGTGGCCAAGCTGTGAGTCAATGAGGATGGCAAGGTACGCGCAGCATTGTTTTCTTTTCCCCTGCATAAGATAGAAATAAAGAGCATCTTCTGTCCAAGCAGGTTGGTCTTGCTGAACTCGCCTCTATATGGGCACCCAATCCAGTTCATTCTCGAACCACAACCCAATCGACCTCCACTTACTCTGCTGGCACCGGTTCAAGGGTGTCTTCCTGAGCAGAGATATCCAGGTCAGGGAAGAGATTCTTGTTTTCCAAAACCGGTAGATTGCTAAAGATGCCAAGCCCTTCAGCAAAAGTGTCAAAATCAGCAAAGTCAAAGAGCTTGCTTTGCGGTGTGAACAAGTCCATTCCGGTCGGCACTTGACCGTTGGTGGGACTTCCAGGTCGGGTCGGAGCTGACAGTAAGGCATAGTCGACACTCTGCCACAATGCCTTCACGTCACCGGGCGAGTGCCCAGATTTGTCGGCACACGGGTTCATGTCTGTTCGGCGGTTCTCGCATTGTTGTCGAAAACGCTCCAGCCGATTCGCCTGTATTATCCAAGTTAGTAAGATACCTTCAGTAATAGAGAAGGCTCAAAACTCACCATTAAAGCTGCGTGTTTCCAATAGCAAGAGAGATCGTTTAGGAAGTCCAGCGCAGAATTATAATACTCCTGCCCTTGCTCGCGAATAGACTGGTTGTCGTCATTCATTGAGAGAACATGAATCGTTCCTGCCACCATAGTACAGTAGCCATAGAGAGATGTCAAGACAAGAACGTTATGGTGTTTCGTGTCTTTCAACTCTATCAGTCTCTGGGCATGTGCTCTGCAGTTTTGCCATGCTGTGTTTATAAAAATCGGGGGAGCTCTCTGCCTTAGCTTTTCCAACCGCTGCTGTATTAAAAATGGATGGTGTAGAAGGCAATGTGAGAGGTGGAAGAGTGCCTTGGAATAGATAAAGGGGCCAGCAAGGTGTTGATCAATGGATCCATCTACATAACACCTATCCTTCAGGGTTTTCTTCGGGTCCTCATTCATCCCAAAACAGATCTCTAACTGAAGTAGAGTGGATGATATAGAGGCATAGGGAGAGGTCGAGGACCAAGGGAGCCCTAGCTGGGAATCGCGATTCTCTTGGAGCACATAGTATGACACCCGACTCAAGATTGATGCCATGACTGCAATCAGAGCAAGAGGGCAACAAGTATCGGCAGACTCTTGGTCTAGGCAGTCGCCTGTGAATTCCTGTAGAGTCGGTGCTTCTTCGTGGCGACCTTCCCGGAAGGCTGCTTCTGAGCATGGCAATTGTATCCTGCATTCTTCATCTCTCAAGATAGAGAATCGCTCTCTTGATAGAGATATCAACTTGTCTTGGAGATAAATCGACCAGAATGTTCTCTTGCGCTCTTCTCGAAAGATGGGATCAAGGGTGCCCTCGGGCTCCAAGTGAAGCTTTGAATGCAATACCAGACGTATTGCGAAGCCAAGCTTCATGTAAGCTGAAGCGCACAAGCCAGCTTCATACCATGTTAGCTGAGGAAGTACATCAAGGCAGGCCAAGCAACTCACAGGGATGCTCGACATTGACGATTAGGATGATGGCTTGCAAGATGGAAACGACCTCTTCATCCGACACGCTGCCGTTCCATGGCAGTTTCATACATTCCCAGGCCTTTTTGGCATAGAACTGAGCGTCATCAGGGTCGCTGAGCGGAAGATTAGGAAGCGATGAGTATCGACGGGCTGCCGCTAGCAAAGCCCACACGAGATGTGAAGGCAGCTCTCCACAAACCAGCCTCTGCCGAAATGTTGCCTCGTGAAATAGTGAGTATGGCTGGTTATGGCAGAATCGGAAAAAGACGTCAGCGGCGAAGAGAAGCGTCTCGATGGGCGGGAAAGGATCATCTAGTTGAGGATTTGGCATGGATGCGGTAACATTAGTGTCCGCGCTTTCCGCGGGGTTCGGTCGGTGACTGTAAGGATGCTCCATTCGGGTGGGGGACTGGTCCATGAGATTCATGAGATGCGTCGGCGGTGCCAACGATGACAAGAGAGGCTCCAATCTGCGTATGGACCATCACATTGATTAGCAATTGTATGATTTGTTCGTTGGCATCAAGAGACCAGCTCACCTTTGGAGAGTGTTCTCTATCCTTGAGAGCCGATCTTCAAGGCCCATAAACTTTGACGAGATTGTCGACTGTAGGTTTGATGAGCTTGTGTCTCCTGGATGCTTAACGGAGAAATTTGACATTACCACAATCAGATCCGAAGCTTCGTCGCTCATTCCATTGAGTGAGAAAGACGTCCGCCTCTGGCTTCGCCCATCTTCCACATAGCGACAGACCTGTGATAGTCGGCTGCAGCACATGCATACAGGCTTTTCGCCTCCACAACGAACTTTTTTCTTCCTAGGGAGCCAATCAGTAGCCGTCAATCAAGTCAAAAAAATGTCCCTTTTGGCCCTCGTCCTCTCAAATATATAGGCATTGTCGCGACATGGGAAAAGAGCCTGTACCTGCAATTGAGGCAAGCTTGTCTGATGCGTTTCCGGCGGTGTTCGCCATCCGAGTCATCGCCAATGTCAGACATGGTTTTGCAATGAGATTATGAGAACGGAGGATGATGGTGTCGTGAGCGGAAGTAAGGAGAAAGCGACCACTCGGGCCTGCCCATTGCCCTTCATAGGATTCGGCCCCTCTTCGCTCCAGGATTTGCGGGGAAGCCAAGCCAAGCTCACTAGAGGTGCTAAGCGGGCCTTGGCGTGCGGGGAGGTTAAGATTCCTGGGGAAGCAAGGTTATCGGTCGATAGAGTGATCGGGTCGACTTTCCACGCTTACCCCCCTTTTGCTACTGTTAGCCCGGAAACCAGTTTTCCCCAGCAAAGGCAACTCGGGTAACCAACCCTTTCGGTAACTACCTCGGGTAACCCTTTCCATCCAGACAACCACCCAGCATGGTCTAGGGTTGGTAGTCGCAAACAAGTCAATGGAGCTTTTCCTATGTTGACACCGATGCCACAATTAGCGGAGGCTAGAGGGTTGGGTTTCTCTTGCAGGCAGCCTTTGGAGTATTGCCTGCCCTACCCTATATCATCAAGCAGCGAACTAGTTACGTGTGGTGCTTTAGCCACCTACCTTGATTCGACCAGCACAAGCACAGAGGTAGTCGCTTGCTGTTAGTGTAGTTCAACTTAAATCCAGACGAGAGGATAGGCAGACTATCTAATACCAAATTGACAGAGCTCTCTTGACGCAAGTCATTCACTTCCTATAGCTTAGGAGGAGCCACTCTTGTGTAGTAAACAAGCACAGAGCTAAGTTACATTGCAGTGACTCTCAGATCTATTTTGCACCATGCTTCATAAAAGAGAATCTACTCGCAAGTCATTTCGATTCATGTACCCCCAGTCGTTTTTGTAATGTTCAAAAACTATAGCTCCAGTTCTCCACATCAGATTTATAGGATGGCTCGCAGGAACCATAGGTCGAGTCAGGCTGGCATTCTGCCCTCTGAGGGACCTCAAAAGGTTTTCCATCAGAAAGGCCAAACAAAATTTGCTCCATATCCATATCAGGCCTCTGCTGTTCGATCAGTTGGAGGGGTGGGGTGGAGGGGCCCTCGTTAGCTGCGGATCGGCCACCCCCCAGCTTGGCTGTTGCCATGTCGACTGTGTTGGCGAGACCAACAGCACGCAGCCCTAGCGAGGCAACTATGCTAAGAAAGGCACCCCGGAGAGGAATGACATGTCCGCCGCCAAAGGAATCTGCGGCAACGACGTAACCATACACCTCGAGGGTCGCCTCGTTGACCACCCATGACCCTGAGTCACCATCCTGGATTTCTGTTTGAATATCAGCTTGGGCATCTACAGTGATGTGGTTAGATGAATTATATCATACGTTGATAGTCATCAAGGTTGAGAATGAGTGTGTCCACAAACGCGTTTCCTGGACCGAGAAGCAACCTAGAAGGTAATGGTGACAGAAACCCTCGTTTCAACCCTTCTGATCCGCTCAGTAGGGTTACCGACTGTCTCTTTCCGTTACTGCAAGGCGGCGTAACCTGCATCAAGAGATCTCCAGATCTGATATCCTCGCCCTGAATCTCCCCGGTGGATAATTTCCTTGGTCGGATCCGGTTTGGCTTGTGTTGTTCCATCTCAATCAGTGCCCAATCATAGTAGCGCCCCCCATCCTCAACTCGAGTATGGAGTGAATCCTCGGAAATGCACCCAATCTTGCTCAGCTTGGGGGCTGCCCAAGACGGAGAGGTGTCACGACCGTCTTCCGAAATCATTCTAGGATTTTCTTTGGGAGGCAAGGGCTCAGCTCTCTTGGGCTCCTGCTCGGTCACCTCGTCCAGCTCATCCTCGCTCTCAGAGTCCGAGAGTTGAAGCTCGCAGGTAACCAAAAGTTCAGCGCCATCTGTTTTTGTTCCGGCCGTAAGATCCTCATCGGAGTCGCCTAAGAGAACGTGGCCGACGGTTAGGCCGTAAAGTTTTGTTTCTCCATCCCACGAAATTGTCCTGATGATGCCACCGAATGTGCACCTTCGGTCTATAGCTGACGAGCTGCGGATAATGATCGGTGCGCCACAGTAAGTCTCGTCTGTGTAGCCATCATGGCCCCTTGTAATGGGAATCAAGACGTCAATGTCCTCGTCTACATGCTTGGCTTCCAAGGCCCGACCCAGGACAAAGACGTCGAACGAGGGTACGGTGTCATCTTTAGGCTGGCACAAGGCCGTGACGGAACTCTTGTCAAAAAACTTTCTGACTCTTTTGCATTGTTCTTCAGGGCAGAATGCCACAATGCATGGTTTTGCGGCATCTTCATTCCGCCCCAATATCATTAATCGTAGAGCAATCGGCCGGTACTTCCTCCTAGGAAGTTTACTGCGAATATAAGCCAGCAATGGCTTCTCGACCTGGGTATGGACATGACGGAAGCGAGAGAGGGTGTTTTCGTCAACAGACTTGTCAAATTCAGCCAGGTCTGTCAGTGGAGGGAATGCCAAAGGCACGGGACGGGTCTTGTTCTCGATTGGAAACGATTCGACTGGCTTGCTATCGGGCGATGTTGATTGGGTAGCGTATCCAGAATCTAAGGGTTGGGCTTTGAGGACTTCACAATACTTGCGTGTTTGCGATCGCTGCTTGGCGACAGGAGTAGCATCCATTTCGGTACTCATGGGAGCAGTATCAACTCGGCAATGACAAAAAGATGAAAGGAAAGAAAGTTTGTAAAGGTAAAAGAAATTTTCAACGCCCCTATAAGCCACAATCCGCGCATTTCAATCTCATAGGCTGGTCGAAACCTGAAGGGGGGTTGGATGTGGCCGCCAAGATGCCGCAGCAGCAATGCACTGCCCTTGACCACAAACGCACTGCCACGCAACCAGGCTCTCATTTTGCACTTTCGCAGGTACGATAAATGCGACTTCATCCCCACGCGCAGCATGGGCTCTTAAGGGATGAACATATTGACCTTTCTTCGGCCTCGCTATGGTCGACTCTTTGGTATCTCCCTATCCACTCGAGCATGTCACGGATGCCGAGCTACAGAAGCTCACTCAATCACTCTGGAGCTGGGACATATGCGAGGCCTGCCAAAAAGCTGAGAGTTGTACCACCGCTAGTTGTCCGTGGAGACGCTCACCGCGCCTGAAGTGGTTTTTCGACTTTTATAAAGATGTCACATCGTTTTATGTTCCGGAATTGTTGCCCGGAAGTGCTCCAGGACTCCGTAACCACCAAGATGTTTTCGATATCATTCGGCTCTTCAGAACTCACCCAGACACCAAGCGCTCCCAATTAACTCAAGAGTACTTCTCTAAGCGTGACAAACCACCCCCACCTACCGACCAGCACCGGGCCTTCAACCTAGTCGTCCGGGTCATGTCTATGGTCAAGTGTTCAGCAGACAGCCAGCCATCTGGTCTGCTGGAGCTTGGAACACAGCCGATTCAGTGGCATTCGGACAATTCACTGGCCGATTTCATGACCAAGGTCTTCCCCCAAGCCGACACGGGCAATCTACGCGTGCGAGACGACTCGGGCAGGATCAGAGACCTCAAATCAGCTGTAACGGCCAAGAGACTCAAGAAGGTTGCAAGCCTGAGGTTTCAAGGAACTGACGATCTGCGGAATCATTTGCATATGGACATCAAGGAGGGTGTTGTGGAGATTTTTCACTACACGAGCGTCTTGAAGGAGCACCTGACTGCTCATTCAGATGTTCAAGGCTTCATTCCTGGGTAAGATACCTACCCTTAAGCGACAGACCAAACACCCATATTAACTGCTACAATACCAGATGGAATATTCCAAGACAGGTAGCACTCGAGGTTTTAGACTCCTTGCAGAACGTTCTCTTTCCCTTTCACTCCAGCTCCGAGAAGATTCTCCGCGATCTAGTTTCCACACAAGCCTTCGACCCGGATTGCCCGCGCTATGATGCTGCGGTATATTGTGGGGAGTGTGAGGGTGATATGTCTTACCGCTATTTCGGCAACCGCCTGGTTGACTTGTTCGAGGAGCTGGAGGATCCTAGTCCTCGTGGTATTCTCGAGACATGGTTCCAGCGTAAGAGCGGCGCTCGCCACGTGATGATGGCTACGCTAATTGGTGTTATCATTGCCATCATTTTGGGGATTCTGGGCCTCGTTGTTGGGATCTTTCAGGCGTGGGTTGCATATGAGGCTTGGAAACATCCTGTAAATAACTAGGGGTGAACTGGCAGCCCTGGCTTTATTCACACTCTATTATAGATCAATGGAAGAGATCTTTAAATGAGTATAGAGTAGACCCTTAAAAATCTAAACGGATATGGAATTTGGCAAATTTTGTATCGGGCTGGCCGGGAAGATGTTTCAAATGCGCGGAAATCAAGCTACGGCTACCTTCGCCCGTTGTCCAGACTCAGCCACATACTGACTCTGCAGCCCGGGGCTGCGAATGATATGGCGTCAGAACCAATAGAAACGCCAAGTGCACACTTTATGCCTCTCTGTGTAACTATACTAACGGAAGCATTGGCTGAGCTAAGGTTTGATCGCCAGTCAGCTCAGACGCCGCAGTCGATGGCGGCTCAGCTCATGCAGAGTGGGAGATCCAGGACCAACCGCCATCATCCACCTGGTCAGACTGTTGCGCAAGCCTATACCAGGAGACTCCCCCACTCCGAGCCTGATGTCTTGATCTAAACTTTTGTCCTCGGTGGTTTCTCTCCCTGTCAATTCTTCGCTACCCTGCTCCTGAGCAACAATGGCCAGTCTCAGCGACTACGAGCTAGCCAGCGTCGAGTCTCCAGATCTCAGTCACATGCCATGCCAGGTTTGTTTATCACCGTCTCATCATGCTTAGCTAACCAGCCCTTTAAAGACGCGCAATACCCCGGAAAACATCAGCTCATCGCGGCTCTCAACCAAGCGTTTTGGAAAACAAACAAGCCCAAAACAAGATCAACCACCTTCCACGCACCCTGTGCAATATATCCGTCTCAGGAACGTCACCTCGACATGCCGCTCTGACTTACTAGCATCATTCGATGGCGCAAGCGTTTCAAATGAAATCAGCCAAAATCACAGGTGGGCTCTTGCGGGCCACTTTGCTCTCTTCCATCTTCCGGCGCTGGCAGTCACAATTACGCTTCTCTGCCTATACGCCTTGGAGTTTCACTGGCCTTATGGTCATCCTACTGCAGAGGAGCTTGCTGCCCTACAATTTGCCGCAAAAGGACACGAGGCCTTGATTCTCGTCTCCTTGACGGACGTGTTACTATCTATGATCTCCTACGGCCTCACGAACAGCAATGTTGGTGTCCCGCTCGGTTTCGTTTCTTCGCCATTCTATCTCGGCTCCCCCATAAGATATCTTTTCAGTTCAGAACTGTGGTCCGCGATACGGCACTCCGTTACAAGGCGTCTTTTCCCGACAACGACGGGACTTGTCATCATCATCACCGCTTTGCTTTGCATTGGGGCTAGTCCCCTGTCCGCCATCGCAATGATCCCGCGCGAAGCATGGCGAGGCTTCCCCAAAACTGGCTTTGGTCACTTATTGGAGACTGTATGTTTTGTCAATCAGAGGCTTTACGAGTTAGATCTCAGTTCTCAACATGTTCCACTTCGTCATTCCACAAAGTCCTCAAACTGCACAAATGCCAAATGCGCCCCTAACCGAAGACAACTGGACTATCTTTCCGACATCATGTACCCGTCACAGTCTGACGATCCCGGGTACCTTGCAAGGTACAAGCTACAGAACGTCACGTACACGTATTATGACGCATTGTCCACCACTCGGCCTCTCTCGCTCTCGGTCATTAAGAACTCGGAAACGGAGTCTGATCAAATCAATCCCGATCCATTCTATGGCGATTTGGCAGTTGCGACATGCCCTATGGCTTTTCTAGCGAACTATTTCGACGCGGGGGGCGGCATCAAGGATGTGCACTCAGATACCCCTCGGTGGCTCATAGAGACGAAACAGAAGGCGGTGAACGGCACGATACGCAAGTGGAAGCAGCCCCTTGTTTTTGTCGGCTGTTATGCAGAAGGTTTTTATAAGAGGGCTGTTTCGATGCCTTTCAGCTCAGAACCTTTGAGCGAGACGGTCACCCTTGAGACGAAACGCAAGCGTAATGGAAGAGAGCTGGTTAACGAAATCGAGAGGTCTACAGTCACTAGCGGATATCGCATTCCAGGTCTTAAGATCAACACAAGTGTTCCCATTAGCGGAAATATCCTCTTTGCCTCCGACACTGATGTTACCCTTTGCATCATTTCTGCGCACTGGGTAGAAGCAGATGTCTGGATAGAGTCAATCACGTCCGGCATCGTCCAGAGTCACTTGGACACATCTGTTGAACAGTTCCTTGATCACCTTGGAGACTCTTCTGCGAATCGTACCCTAATAAAAATGAGGAAGGGGTGGCTAGAAGGCATCGATACCCGCATAGACACGGCATCAGACTCGGCTTATCAACTCATAATGAATTACTGTCTCGATGAGGGGTCTTTTCTTCCGAATTGTCTCCCCCTTGCCCTCTCTGCTCACATCACTGATGCATTGACACAGCCCGGAAGATTTGATGGCATGTCGATTGCCAATGTCCCCGCGATGCCATCAAATGGCGAGATGACACTTATTGAGCATTCAGCCTGGGGGAGAGCATTCACTTATTCTTTTAAGAACAGTCATACTATTCCTCTGGCATTTTCCGCCCTTTTGCTTCATGTTCTTATTGTTCTCGTACACCTTGGGTTTGTATTTTATTCGCGGTATCCCTACTACGAGACGAGCTGGGGAAGCTTTGGGGAGATGTTGATTCTTGCACTGCGATCGAATCCGGAGTGGGAATCAAGTAACTGTAAAGCAGATGTCGCGATAGCTCAAATGTGGAGGAAGATAGCCATTGTGCGCGCGATGACTGATGATGGGCGGGTGCAGATTGTTCTAGATGACAATAAAGGGGGAGTTAAGGAATCTGAAGAGTTTCAGGGAGATGACACAGGAGATAGTGCTGCTGGACTCTGGATGGGTGCGGGATAGTAACAGTGGGCCTACAGAAAGGAACGAGGGCAATACTGAATAAGCACGAGGCTGCGATTGAGCCGCGCTCCGACTACTGCGAAAGTTGCGTGAAACTTGATCGGGGTGGTTGAGTGCCGTTGCATTCTACATGACTTCTATGCCAGGAAGGGCATCTTTGTCCCAAGCGGTGTACATTTACTGGACAATGTCCCCGACATTACTGGCCTGTTGGTAATATTTGTCACAAACTATTGTCATGCTTTTGTTACAAGCCAACTAACGAACGAGCAAAGGTACCCTTTGGCTGCAAATACCTAGGGTAGACGCTGTCGTATTTCGCTGTGAATGCGAATACGGCATTACCCCTGAAGGTCTTGGCATGCGGTTGTGACCTAAGAAGGCTCTGATTCGCTGATGAGGAACTCTGAGGATCTTGTACGGAACTCAGCGAGCAGTCCCGATTGGCTTCGGCTCTTCGGCAGCTTGGCTTCTGGGGCAGGGGGTAACGACTTCTGCGCGACGACTTTGGCTGAAAGGCCCACGGAAGTCGATTGAGCATCGAGTCAGTGCTACCACTCCAAAGCCACTCACTCCACGCAAAAGCGTGATGATTGATTTGCTCTTTCATAGTCTCAAATGTCGACAGCATTCTCTTCAGGCCTTATGTGACGGCATGAAGCCTTACCTTGACCCCATTCGCGATACAGTTGATCAATGACAAGTTATGCCCTACAACAGCGTCCTTTTCTAAGCTCTCCATCTTATCGAACCGCTGTAACAGACGCACAATGACGTAACTTGCTTCGATGAGCGTAAATTCTTGGCCGATGCAGTTTCTCGGACCTCCTTTAAACTGTTTGCCGTCAATATACCGTACAAGATGACTTTGATTAAGATGGTGTAACCCACCGGCAAATATTCCCACCCGACTTTTCTCCCTTCCCACCGCTCCGGCTTGAATTCGTCCGCATCGGGCCCCCAAATTTCCTTCCAGCGATGCATAACATGCACGGAAAAATCAGTCGTAGAGCCTTTCGGGATGAAGATGGGCGAATTCCCATCCTTGCCTCCACCGCGGGGAAGTGTCGTATCCTTATTCGCGTAGCGAGCGTTGAGGGGTACAACGGGGTAGAGGCGCAGTGGTTCGTCATTGACGTATCGGAGGTATTTGCAGGCTTTGAGTTTCGCAAAGGTAATCTCGGAAGGATTTTCATAGGGGCCGAACTCGTCAATGATGATGTCGCGGAGTTTCTTGTAACGGGCTGGGTCTCTAGCGAGGTTATGGAAGACTGATAAGTGGTTAGCATTTAAGAGCCTCAGTAGGTAGAAGAAGCCTACCCCAGCCGAGGTGTGAGCAGTAGTATCACGACTAGCAAGCAAGACGTGAAGCAACTCTGAGCGCAACTCCTTCAGATTCTGCATCTCAGCAGCTATCACGTCGAGAAAGATGTACTGCTCTTTGCCGCCACTGTTCGGATCAGAAACCTTCTCGCGCAGGCCCTTGGATAGGGCGAGCTGAACAAAGTGGTCAACAAAATCATGGACAATCTTGCACGCGTTACGGAATTCTCGGGAATCGTAGAGCCACCAAGAATCCATGAAGCGTGCTCGTGTAGCAAGAGCCCTCTGACCTGAATCAAAGGCCATGGCAAACCGTTCTTCTTTGCTGCCGAGTTTGGAGCTCTGATAGCCGGGCAGGAGCCTGAGCTGGCTGTTGACGGATTCGCCAAAGAGGAACTCGGTGGCTGAGTCAATGGTAAAACGAAAGAAGCAAGGCAAGAGGTCAATCTGCTCTATCCAGCCGTTCGACCCGATCATTGGCCCGATCGATTTCATGAGGTTCTGGACATGGGTTTCTTCGAGGTTGAGATCGCTGACTTGGTCTCTTTTGAATTGGGGACGAATGATGGCCTGGATCTGGTTAGCTATGTGGAAGCCACGATGAGCTATGTAAACCACCTACTCGTGAATGTTTCCAGCGATCGCCATCTGCCGTGAAAATGCCATTGCCAAGCATGGGGAGAAAGTTCCCTCGTCGCGATGGTCCCACATCTGCAGCTGTTAGCATACGACCCCAGATATGAAGGCGACACCCACCAAAGTCATTGAACTTGTTCGCAAGAATTGTCTGGATATTCTTGGGATCGGCAGTGCGAATACTCCTGGCTCCTTCAATAGGCGTTAGTAGCAAACAAAAAAAAGCGGTAAAGATTCGCTTCGCTTCGCGAGCGAAAGCAGAAGCACCCACCTAGAATCTGGTATCTGTACGTATGCGCCCCTAGATCCTCAAACCTCTTGATCATATCGACGGGAAACTGCTGTGCCTTATCGGCAGCTAGTGCGCGCAACAAGTTGTCAATGCCGAGCGGCCATCGGTTCTTCTCAAACGGAGGCTCTTTGCATTTGAGCTCTCGTGCTTTGGCTGTATGACGTCGGGATATGATGAAGCTGGAGATGATGATGTAAAGGATGTACGACGTGACGACCCATATCAGGGCTCTAAGGGTGAAGAATATTTGCATCTTGTTGTTGAGAAATTCTAAAGGTGTCGTTTGTGAGCTCACAGGTGGTGCATTGCCTGTATCAAGACGCCGCACCGAGAGAGCAAGGGGGGTTCAAAAGCAGTAAAAGCGTCAAGGCGCAGCCAACACGAAAAGGGCAGCGACCAACAGTAACGCAGCCAAAGTACAAAGACCCGAGTCACAACCAACAAGCAACCCCCCCGAACGGCACCTGTAACCCTCCGGAAGGCATGTGTAATCCTCCGAACGGCACCTCTAGTTAGTCCGATGTGGAATCGGGTCCCATTCAACTCGGGTCCCATTCAACTCGGGTCCCTACTCGGGTCCCCTCCTAGCCCTTAAGTTTCACAACGTGCAATCCTTCACACCATCTTTCGCCCTCTATCGCCATTTCGACCCCAGTTTCAGCCACGTAAAAATTGTTTAGCTTACACGATGGCGTACCCCCAGAATGTCGGTATCAAGGCCATGGAGATTTATGTTCCGCCACAGGTAAAGTCACTCCTTTGTTCTCCCCCACCAGGTCTACGCTTGGGGCTGACGAGAAAAGTGCCTTGATCAAACACTCTTTGAGAAACACCAAGGTGTATCGGCGGGAAAGTACACCATTGGACTGGGCCTTCGGTACATGAACTTTTGTACCGACCGAGAGGGTAAGTTTCATACCGTCTGTCTTGCCAGTAATCCTCTACTGACATCGGTTTAGATGTCTGCTCTCTGGCCCTGACCGCCGTCTCCTCCCTTCTCCGCAAGTTCAACATCGACCCCAAGTCCATTGGACGCCTTGAAGTGGGCACCGAGTCACCCATTGACAAAGCCAAGTCAGTCAAATCAGTCCTCACGACACTCTTCGAGCCACATGGGAACACGAGCCTCGAGGGCATCGACACCATCCATGCCTGCTACGGTGGCACAAGTGCCCTGTTTAATGCCGTCAATTGGGTCGAGTCTCGCTCGTGGGATGGTCGGGACGCTATCGTGGTGGCTTCCGACATCGCACTCTACAAAGAAGATGCGTCTCGTCCAACCGGTGGCGCTGGCTGTGTCGCCATGCTGATCGGTCCGAATGCACTGCTCTCCCTTGAACCAAACTTGCGGGGCGTCTACATGACCAACACATTCGACTTTTACAAACCTGATATGAAGGTTGAGTTCCCAATCGTCAACGGCCACGAATCCATTACTTGTTACCTGGGTGCTCTGGATGAATGTCACAAGGACCTGCTCCGTCGCACTGAGGCTGCCAAGAAGCAACTTAATGGCGATACACCAAAGGCTGGAAAGAAGGTTCTTGACCTATTTGACTACATGGCCTTCCACACTCCCAACTGCAAGCTAGTTAGCAAGTCGTACAGTCGACTCAAGTACAATGACTGCTTGACCTCGGCTGATGCTGCTGACTGGGAGGGAATTCCCGAGGAACTTCGAAATCTGAACTACAAGGATTCCCTTAAGGATAAGACGCTGGAGAGAGTACTTGTTGCTGCCACAAAGACTGAGTTCAAGAAACGAGTTGAGCCGTGCATTGCTGCGCCATCTCTGTGCGGAAACATGTACACCGCCAGCCTGTACTGTTCTCTGATCAGCTTAATCAGTAATATTGATCTTGCCTCTGCACAGGGTAAAACGATTGGTCTGTTCAGTGTAAGTGAACGGGCTCCTGTTGTTTGTCAGAATGGGACTGACTCTAATGAATGACCAGTATGGAAGTGGCGCCGCCAGTACCCTCTTTGGCATGAGAGTTACTGGCGATCTATCCAACATAGTTCAGAAGATTGACCTCATGAACCGTCTGAAGCAAAGAAATATCCAGACTCCCGAGGATTACGAGAAGGTAAGTCCTAAATAATGTAGTTGCTCCACTGATGCTGACTTGAACCCGCTAGGCCTGCGCCCTCCGACTCAAAGCATACGGAAACAAAAGCTACAAGCCTCTTGGTGATGTAGCTTCTCTAACTCCTGAAACATACTATCTTGAGAGCATTGATGAGGCATACCGTAGAACTTATGCCATCAAGGGCCAGTGAACAATGGAGTTGGTGGCTTACCAGCGGTAGGGCCGGCATCTGAAGCATCACCTATCGCAGGGTACATAGGTAAGCCAAAGCCAGGTTTAAGCTGTAAATGAATAGAAAAAAGTTCCTTCGCCTGCTCTCAATTTTGCTTCAACATTCGATTACTTCACTATTCTAGTGGATGGGGCTCTGGTGTGTGACGTCTCAATGTTTGGTCGGGGCTCCTCCCACTGCCAAAGCTCGCTTGCGGGTCGATATGAACGGCAAGCAGACACTGCTTAAATATGGGTTCGTTCTCAAAACTTTTTCACATATCCCTTCCTTCTCGAGATGGCTTTCGGCCTGGCCTGGTGTTGGCTTATGGATGGCAACTTACCCATTCTTGCCCAGAAGTCATCTACCTATGTTGTTATAGACAGACACGATTTAGACCAAGCTACTGGAGTTACTATCAAAGATGCGGTTCACCATTTTCGCCCAGCTGCGTAAGTCAATAAGTTGTAATGAAATTTATCAGTCGCTGTGTCCTCGTCATATGTACTCCGTCGATAATAAGCTAATCCATAATATTGCAACGCTAAACCAGTCGAAGAGACCAAGTCCGGAAATCCCAAAGTCTATAATACATCCCCATCTATTAAAAAACCCTCCTTAGAGTTTGTCTTCCTCTACTGTCGGTTACCCTCAGGCAACATGGCATATGCCTCCTCAACCTGAACATCTTTGCGGTCTCTCGTCTTGACACCCAGGAATGGGAAACATGTGCATGGGTGCAGGATCGTGACGGCAGCAATAGCGACGAGAATCATGCCGCCATCGAGGACAAGGAATAGTGCCTCGTTTCGCATGACATCGTGGGAAATCTCGGGGATCGTCTCGGCAATACTGAGTTACCAAGTTAGCTTTGGAGATGCAGAGATGGGATAGAGTGCTTACCGATAGCCGCATCGGATGATGATTGCAGCGTAAGCAACACCGAGAGCGTAGATGAAGAATCGAGTTCGGGTTGCTTCCTTCTCAGTCGCCTCGATGCGCGACAGGGGGACCTTGCCTCGACCAGTGGTATCAAAGGCTGTGCCAGGTAGGTTTGTGGTGGAGTGAATAGCCTGAACACCGCTCCGGAGAGCCTTCTTGCGTCGGCTCGAGTACATCAACATGAGTCCAGCGCAACACAACATGTTGGCAACCTGGAAAGCCACACCGCCAATGACGAGCGCTTCTCCAAGCTTTTGCGTCGTCTCGGATCCATTACCGGTACTGTTCAGAGCAACCAGACCACCTCCGATGATTTGAATGAAGATTGAGAGAAAGTCGGTTCCGACAAACACCCAGGGGTAGAGCTTTGGTCGAAGCAGTGACCATTGAGCTCCATACCAGATGACCAGGTGCTTAAAGGTGACGGAGATGGCAGCAGCGACAAGTGTAGGAGCGAGAAGGAGTGTGATGTACTGGACGATAAAGGAGTTGAGTCGCCATGGGTTTCTCGAAAGAGCATATCGTCCTGCGTAACCAAGAATTTCGAGAAGAGTGCCGAGTGCCAGCCAGATCATGTACGACCATGTCTTTGCACGGATTCCAAGAAAGATCTGGACGATGAAGAGAAGTGAGAAAACCGCCCAGAAGAAGATGGCGGCTGCCGATGATAGGTCTGCGCCATAGATTGTGAATTCGACTTTGCATCGGTTGGAGAGTTCGTCGCAGTTGTCGTACGTCGGGGGATAAAGCGTATCGTTTGCCATGGTTGTAAGAGATTAGATAACAGCTAGTATGTTTCGTGCGACTCTTGTCAAGTTGTTGTGTTGATGATGAGTCTCTTGATGGGATTGATTCACGGCAAGTGGTTATTATAGAGAGAATCAAATGGCTATGCTCTGGGCACCGGAAGCCACTATTCACAACAACATATTACCAGCCCTCGCAGGACGCGTCAGAAGAATGCTGCGCCCCATGTCCCTTAAATTGAGAGGGCATAATCTCTGCACTCGTTTTTCCTTCTTGAGCGACACTCGCCTGTCGGGGTGTTTCACCGACCCGACAACCACCAACCAGCCTGCGGCTTGTCATGTAGATAAGCTTGAATCAGCCTCCACTTCCTGCTTGGCATCCCCAAGGCTCGGGTCAACCGGAGATTTCACGAGCTCGAATATTTTACCCAATCCGTCGTGAGGCGGGGCGGTTTGATACGCGTTACGAATTGTGCCTTACAGGGCGCGTAGGGTCACTCAGCTGGGCAGGCATGGGCCGTGTGCCCCCGGATCGACGCGTGGCGCGGAATATCTTCCGACGTTCCAAGTGGTTCTCATCAAAGGGGATTTTCAAGGGAGATGGGCAGTGCACCACTTGGCAGGCCTCCGACAAGGGTGTGGTGGTCAGCATAGCCACTCACAGCCAAGATTGTGACTTCATTCATGCAGTGAGAAATCCCTTATTTACTCATAAGTGTTTCTGGTTGGAGAATGTACGGTTTCGTTTGCATTCCTCGTCTACACAGCCGCGCCAAAACATTGTGACGATCTCGTCTCCGTACAGATACGGGATAATACGAAATGTTTCAAGCGAAATGTGTCTTTGGCCTGGGCTGAGGCTCCCCATCCAAGATTGTGTCAACTTTTTCGTTGTAAAAACAGACCAAACCTGCAATTGCTGCGCTTTCATGAGTTGGAAGTCTGTAGTACCAAGCAAGATTCTTCATCTCTTGACCATCGACCACCACGTGATAGTACTCGGCTTCGCCCTTATATGGACACTTGGTTTTGAGGTCGCTCTTTCGAAGGACGGTTTGGTCAATAGCGCCGAGAGGGAGGTAGTACCGAGTCGGCAGTCCCGTCTCAAAGAGGTGCATGGATGATGAAGCCTTGGCAACGGTCTTGCCATTGACTTGAACTTCGATTGGTCGCTGCGACGGGAGGATGTCAACTCGTTTGAATGGGTCTTTCGGATGAACGTAAATGGGTGCGTCTTCCTCCAGCCATTGGTCTAAACGAATGTCAGTCTTTGCATGTCGAGTCTAGCCTCGTGCAACGGCCATACCAATACTGCCAAATTCGATCCTTAACAGACCGGCCAACGCGCCAAGCTTCTTGTCATTGTCGAACCGAAGAATGTTCTCAACCTTGACCTCCCCAAGGCCGTCATGGGCGCTAACAATGAGTTCAGCCAATGAAGCGAGGCCTTTTCCCTCCACGCGGATCTCTTCTTTATCGCTGAGCTTGGAATTGATAAGATCTTTCTGGGGAACGTAGATCGCGGGATAAAAGTCATGCTCCCAGACATAAACGCCCTTGGTGGTATCCGCAATAACGGTGTGGTTGTGGATGGCACGCACTCTTCGGGCCGCCTCGAGGGTTCTTTTCGGGCCGTGCTCGACCAAACGTCGGCCAAGCTCGATGATCCCTTGCTTGCGCTGCATTTTGAGAACGTGTACTTGTCTGTAACAAGTTGAGCCGTCTCCAAGTTGGCAGATCTTGAAGAGTCGGTGATGGTGATGCTCGTTGATATGCTTTTGTACCCCGCTCCAAGTGACGTGGGTGATTTACCTATCCTGCCTTGCGTTTGTAATCATTGCTTTATAATCATTTCCGACATGTTAGGTCTCATTCCGAGCCATTCACACGGGGCACAGCCATCGCTTTGGAATCATATCAGACTTGGACTTACCACGCCGGCTCGGTCGGCTCAGGGTGCCAGTTAGTGGAGCAGATATTTCAGTCTTATTCATCGTTTTGTTGGTTTTAATTCAGATTTTACCCTTAAGAGATCGGCTCCATGATTGCATGCAGGTAACTTCTCAACTTTGTAGCGATTCCTCAGCGTCGTAGCCTCGCTGCCAGCACATCGTCTTCAAGATTGATCATCCTCTCTAAAAACACCAAAAGACCATTCTTGTTGACAGGTCCTCGAGAATCCTTTCCCTCCTGTCCACAAATTCATCCCTGTCCTGAATGTCCAGCCATTGAGATTCATTTCAGCTCATCCCAGCTCCGCCGGAGTAAACCCTTGTTGTGTTCTCCCACAATGTCGCCGATTTTCCCTGCTCTCCTCTTTCGTGCTGTTTCGGCAATGATAGCCTGACAAGCTACCTCTGTCTCATGGGGCGGAGTCGGCTGAAGACTCGTTCTTCATTCCGGAATCTTTTGTCGCAGTATACAACGCAACGCCATTCTCCGCAAGCCTTTTTGTCAGAGATGCCACGCCGTAAGCCCCAAGCTTCGTCAAATCTCCTATCGTGCGGTAGTACTCGAGCTGCAGGGTGAAGTGTTCTTGGGAGACTTCCAGATGTCTGACCCTTTCCCGGTCTTTGCGAAGCAGGATCTTGAGTCTCTCCCATTCCTGGCACTTGGCAGTATAAGCCTCTTCCATGCCCCGAAGATCGGCCTCAGCATGAGCAATGCCCTCATCGCATTCACGCAGTCTCGTTTCATACTGTTCTGCCACCTGAGAAGCGAGGAGTGCGTCCAAGGCTAACTCGGCCCGGTGTCGTTCGAAGAATGCCTTTGCTCTCTGTATGACCTTTTTGGCTTCAATCGTGTTCCCAAACGCCCAGCGAAGTTCCTCAAGCATTTGTGTGGTTACCCCGTCCTGGGCCAACTCGTTCAGTGATGTGTCTCGTGCTCTCATCGAGAATCGTGCGGCGTTTAGCTGGTTCTTGATCCCACTCAAGGTCATTCGTGTTGCGGCTCTCTGGTCCTCGATCGTACTGACGATGTTTGACAGGAACGGTGCAAGTGGTTTCTCACCATGGACACGTTGAATCTGTCAATGTCAGCCACTTACAGGATCACTGGGAACCGAACCTGACCTACCAGATTAATCAGACCCTCAGCCTGTGGCATTATCGGAGCAGGGCCGCCAAGAGCTGGCTCCCCATTGTCTTCGGGCTCGTCTCTTCGAGCACTCTTCGTGGCCTGAGAATTGTCGAATGCTTCACCAGAGCGTTTCCGATTCCCAGTAGGTACCGGCGAAGTGAAACTAGCGGTATCACCTTCATTCTGCGTTTCATCTTGTTGGTTGTCGTTCTCTCCAGTGAAACCATCGTTTGCGTTCTTTCGATCTTCGGATCTGCGTCCCTCTCTGTTAACCCCGCCGTCATTTGAGGCCTCGGTAGTTTGTTTCGCGTTTCTCTTCACACCAAAATGCTCCATAGCTTTGCGCACGTCACCGGGATTCAGGTGCGGATCACTTTCATCCCGCTCACGAGCCCGCTTTCGGAGGAACTCCCTGAGGGTTTCCGCGTTGCTATCGCTGTTGGCTTCGGTCAACCTTCTGTCCAATTCATCAAGAGTTCAGGCAATCTCTTCAAGCATACAATACCCCAAAGCTTGTTGGGCAAAAAGTCAGCTGCCCACTCCCATGGCCATTCGTCTGTGGAGTCGAAAATTCGCCGGGAGGCTCGAACATATCGTCTGCGATACCCAGTTATTTGAGGGTTGTGACCGAGAGCTGTCAAAATCTCGCGCTCATACGTCGTAGGTGCTTGACCGACCCGGGACGCAACGGATGCGGCAGCGGCAGAGGTCATGGAGATGTCCATGGGGTGGTCAGAAGGGCTAGCTGAGGTGAAAGAAACAAAGATTCTCGACCTCTAGAAGCTGTTGCATAACTGAAAAAGATATTTAATCAAGATACATGGAGATAGCGATGAAAATCAGTGTTGGTGTTTGGTATTAGGTAGTTTGAGCTTGGGGTGTTGAGCTAATGACAGTGAATGACCCGTCACGCAAGGAACGAAGAAAGTCGCATACAAGAGAGGCAATTTTCAGAGAGCGGGGTTATATTGAGTAAAGTAAGAGTTCTAGATGCCGTGGCTAAAAATATTCCCGTAGAACAATCCAGCTGCTCATGGGTTGATATACCTTTGCGGAATCCTACTCGAGACAAACCATGTCTCATGGCGATATGCCAGGCGCGAGAGGTGAATATTCTAGATCACTAATGTCAGTCGGTTCTGTCCTCAAAGCAATTTGCACATCTTCAAGTAGGTACACACTGAGTTGCATCGCGATCCCGGTTACGACATGGCAATCCAAGATGGTGCGTTGATACGATGGGCTGTGTAACATGGGAGATAACGCGAATTCTAACAGGTAACAAGCTGAACCACATGGGCTTTGAACTTAGTCTTCTCTCTTGGAGTT
Source organism: Fusarium sp. MBC 438 (assembly GCA_030779245.1). NCBI lineage: Eukaryota > Fungi > Ascomycota > Sordariomycetes > Hypocreales > Nectriaceae > Fusarium > Fusarium sp. MBC 438. Next base: position 97,331 of record JAPFTB010000277.1, read on the forward strand.
CCTGTTGTTTCCCTCTGTCCCCAGCACCCGTGAAGGCGAAGCTGTGAACCACGAAGGTTGGGGTGCGGGGGATCTTAGTCGTGATTGGTTGAGCAACCATCTCGTCGCCTGGACAGCAACACAAAAAAAAGAATGGATAAGATTATTCTGTCAGTGTTCAACTCAAGCAGAGACCGTCGACGGGTAAGAGAGAGTACCAGAATAGGATTCTAACAAGGTCAATGGGCTCGAGGCTCCGTTGACCCCTGTTTCTCTGAAATGCACAACGCTTTGATACTGGGACTCATGGCCAAGAACAAAAAGGGAGTATCATACAGATGATCCGAATGGCAAAAAACATACAACAGC